>JAVJIF010016716.1:0-89934 GCA_038442645.1 Agave tequilana | reverse complement strand
GGGAGATTTGTTTCGAGGTTCGAGCACACTTGCTCTACATCCTCGCCTTCAACACCTTGAAGGATTTCCACTATAATCGATCCCACCGGATCACTCGGTGCCGCAACACCTACAAGGCGAGTTCACACTTGAACTCTTGGACTCTCTAGTCCCGTACATACCGCAAGCCCACTAGCTCGCCGAGGCCGCACCTCAAACACCGAGTTCACACAAGAACCCGAAACAACCGCGAACACACTTGTCCGCCTCCTCAAAGAACAAATAAAATCTCTTGGTGATCTAAACACTTTGATCACCAATAAACACTCTCACAAAAACACTCCTATAGGATGAATATATCAATGGATAGCTCAAGTGTTTGTGAGATAACAAGGATGGAATGTGTGGTGAAAAACTCAAAGAAATCACTTTGAAAACTCTTGATAAACTCTCCTTTTGAATGGAAGTATTTGGCTCAAATACAAGTGGAGAAAACCTCTTAAAAAGTTGAAAAACTGGCTCAAAACTATTTGAAAATCTTAGAGAAAACAGCCCCCAAATGGCCCAATTTATAGAGCCAGAAAAACTAGCCGTTGGAGCCAGAAATGAGCCGCCCGGTCGACCGCCAACGGTCAGATTTCTGACCGTTGGGGCTGCGGTCGAGGGCCGGGTCGACCGAACCTCTGGAACAGAGAGCAGGTCTCTCTGCGGTCGACCGCCCGGTCGACCGGGGCATTTTCAGAGAGCAGAGCTCTCTGGACGGTCGACCGTCCCGTTGACCGACCCTCCAGCCAGACTGGCGTGCACGTCTGTGCACGTCGGTCGACCGAGTCGGTCGACCGACTTCTAGCGCGGTCGACCGGCAGAAGCCAGGACAGAAATTCTGGGATTAAAAACTTGTTCATTTTGACTCAAATAAAATCCCATAAAATCATGAAAAATCTACAAAATTAGTTTTAACATTATACTTTGATAATCAAACATGCTTGAACAAAATCAAGACATGTTACAAATAATTTGAACTATTTTTATAACTTGAAAATTTTGGCTAAAAACGAAAACTATATTTTTCTAAAACTTATTTTTTCAAACTTCTCCAAATACAAAAATAAGATATTTAAACTCTTTTAAAGTATAGTGTGTATGGATATGATCTACTACACATACATGGTGAAATATCTATGTTTTTGACATTAAGTTCTAAACATGGTTTTGGTTAAAACATGTATATAGGAAATTCCAAAAACTAAAATGGTATTTTTTCAAAATGAAAATTGTTTTCTAAAATGAAATCTATTTTATGAAAACATAACTAAATTAAGAGTGTGTGTGTGTAAGATATACTTGAGCAATCCACCAACTATTCTATCCTTTACATTTTATCTAAAATCTTATAAAAACAAACCTAGACACAAGTCTTGATCTTGAAGTCTTCACTTGAAGTCTTCTCATCTTCTTGACTTGGTCCAAACACGATCCAACAAGCTCGACTCCTCTTGAGTACATGATATGGTCTTGATGCATAGGCTCGTGAATCAAACCGTGCTAGCTCCAAAACTTGACTTTAAATCCTTTGTTGAAGCTACACACCTACTAAGATCTTGATCATAAATCTGAGACTAAATAAACACAAGATCATTAGTACTATAACTACATGAGTTGATCATCATCAAAACTAGAGTGATGGGCCTTTGGGCCAACAATCTCACCTTTTTTGATGATAACAAAACTCATGGAGTTATATATGCATGGCTTAAAGTAAAACTTCAAAGAAGCTCCCCCTTAACTCATGCATAACAATAAACAATAAGATATGGCAATGAAGCACATAAACTAACTAAACATGTATGCAAATATAAGAACTCATCAAATGCTTATCTCCTTATATTTGCAAAACAAAACATATATGCATAAACATAAATCCTTTAAAACATGCATATATACCAAATACCTCTCCCCCTTTTTGTCAATCATCAACAAAAGGGTTAAAGTAAAAACCAAATGTTCTCCCCCTTTTTGTTATAAACAAAAAGATCAATAAGGGGTGAAATCAAATAAATCAATAAAAGGTTATATGCGATATACATTCATGAAGAGGAAGACGCTAAGTTAACTTCCCTACATATATACATTACATGAAGAGGGATGACAAGCCCTAATTCACACGTATAATATGTAATGCATAAGAGGAGATGTGAGCTCCCCCTACACACGTGTATCACATAAAGAAGAGTTGTCAAGCTCCTCAATACAAGATACACTCAACATGAATCTATATGTAGAAGAGATGTTAAGCTCCCCTTGCATATAGGCAATACACATCAAAACATTTTTAAACTTTTCTTATTCAAACAAAATTTAAATTTTTCTTAATAAAACCAATTTTGAGATATCTTAGTAAATCAAATTTTTAAGATACCAAATTGTAAATAATCATTATTGTGAATAAACATTACAAGTTTTAATTTTTCTTAAATAGATAAAACATATTGATACCAATTAAAATAAACATAACAAATTTTGAATTTTGATACCAATTTTAAACATAATGCATAAGCTTAGTAAAGTGTCATTGAAAATAAAGCTTTAAATGAAGCTTAGTATAAACATACTATGTGGTTTAAATATGTAAACCAATTGTAAATCAAGCACAAATAATTCATATATATGTATGTAAATGAAAATACCAATAGAAATTGATATCATGGAAATTATGAAGCATACATATATAGGAAACAATTTATGAGTATATACAAAAATATCAATATTGATACCAATTGAAAAGATCCAATGATACCAAATTGAAGATAACAATGTAAATCATGTATATAACTCATAGGTTACTAAATTGAAGAATAAATAACTGGTTAAATTAATTTTTGAAAACTAGTTAAAGATCCTTCAAAAACAAGTCAAATGTTTTTCATGAATGATACTAAATACACAAAAATTCAAGCACTCATGGTCCATAAATCTCAAATGATCATGAAACAAAGTCATGAATAAACAAATAAAGTATCAGTGTTCAAAGTCTTGTAATTAGCATTTTCATGAAAATAGTCAATGAAACTCAAAAGCAAATATTGCTTAAACAAAGAACATGAAATTCATTTTTCATTTTAAAAACAAACTTCTAGGTATATGTATGTTTTTATCCAAAACTAACAATATGCATACATATCCCAAACATAAACAGAGTCTATTAATAGTATTTGCATGAAGGCAAGAGACTTACGTATATACATGTATATTTATTAGATTTGAATAAAAATTACTATACATGAAGTAAAACATGTATAAATGAGAGAATCATCAAAACTAGCCTATACATGTGCATTTCGTGAGTACAAATGAACAATGAAGTGCAAACATATATGAATCAATTTGTTGCTCACTATTTATACATGTATAAATACAAGTTTTGATAAAAACTACATTTAAACTAGTAATTACCACATGAAACACAAAAACACATAAAACATGAACATGCTAAAGATATCACATATGAAATGGTATGTAAATAAATTAGGAGTTTAGAGATAGTTACCAAACCAAAGAACTATGCTCTAATTCTCCAAAACATGGTGGTTGTCCCACCAAACCTCCTTGATAGTGATGCATCAAAAGTGTGTCCATCAAGTCCATGTGCATCCACCATCAAGGCACCATCTCTCTCACGTCGTGTGAGAGCCCTCACCTACATCAAATACACAAGGTGGAGATTTTGGTACCATTTTCTTTTGGGTCCTTGGGGTTAGCTTTGTAAGGCACCCAAACATTTTTGTTAGCAAAATTTAAATGATTTATCTTATCATAACAAAATTTTGCTAAATGGCCTTTGCGGCCACAATGTGTACATTTGTACACCTTAGGATGCTTATGTGTGTGAGTGTGATCATGATGTGCAACATAAGCAAATGCATGATGGTGATGTGCATGAATATGTGGAGCATGTTTCTTTGAAAATAAAGACTCCAATCTCTTATGATTAAATGCACAATTGCTCAAAGTTGAGCTCAAACAATTAATTTTATTTTTCAAAAATTTAATCTCACTATTGTCAATGGTGGCAGGTAAAGCATGGCGAGATTGTGAATCATTACTCTTATTCTTTTTCGAAACATTTTCTTTTTCATTTTCAATAATTTTTCTTTTTAAAGAGGTATTTTCTTTAAAGCAATTTCTTTTTGTTTTTCCACCCAAAACAATTTTATTTTTCAAAGATGTGTTTCCTTCACAAAGATCATTTAATTTAGAAAGCAAGGAAACATTCTCATTTTTCAAATTTTCATTTTCTTTTTCTAAACATGCAATTTTATTTTTAAAAGACTCATTTTCATTTTGCATGCAATCAAATTTATTTTTCATTTTCTTATTATCCTTTTTAATCATGTCATATTTTTCTAAGAGTTGTTGACAAAAACATGCAAGCTCATCATATGACATATTATTTTCTTCATCTACCTCGGATTCGGTAGTACCTCAAGGGGGTTATCCCCTGGGACCATGTAGCACACGTTGGAGGTGTCGCTTCCAACATCCGAATCGCTCCCTACATAATATAGATCCTTTTCGTCAAGGGAGGTGATGATGTTCCATGCTACAAAAGCCGAATCAATGTTAGAAATCCTAGATAAATATTCATCATTTAGGGTTGACTTTAAAGCATGTAGGGCTTTTGCATTTGCCTCATTATTTTTGCCATTTAAACAATATGAATCTTTAGTGATGGCAAAGTAAACATGAATGCCTAGGGCTTTGAGGTACAAAGACATCTTAACCTTCCAAGTTTGGATGTTAAGAATGTCAAAAGTGGGAGGTGACATGAAGTCCATGGTGTGTGCACAAATGTTGTGATTAGCTATAAAATGAGGATCTTTAACTCTAGGTTGTAAGACCCAAATCAAGAGCACTTGGCTCTGATACCAATTGTAAAACACTTAGAGGGGGGGTGAATAGGTAATGGCTAATCTAATGGTCAATAATGCAGAATTAAAACTAATATGATGTAAACTAAAACTTCTTAAACTAAACACCACGTATAACACAAGAGTGTAGCCGAATTCCCCGTGAAGGGCTCTGGACTAACTCCTCAAGATTCCTCTAAATAAGAGTTGAGGTGCCACGTTGGCTCTCTTGGTTGACTACAAGTGTAGCAAACAATCCCCAAGCATATATCAATAAGCACACAATATATCAAGCATATAAAGATAGACACAATGTAAGTATGCAAGATACAAAGACAAACAGATAGAGAGTGAGCAATCGCAAACACGGGAGATTTGTTTCGAGGTTCGAGCACACTTGCTATACATCCCCGCCTTCAACACCTTGAAGGATTTCCACTATAATCGATCCCACCGGATCACTCGGTGCCGCAACACCTACAAGGCGAGTTCACACTTGAACTCCTTAGACTCTCTAGTCCCGTACATACCGCAAGCCCACTAGCTCGCCGAGGCCGCACCTCAAACACCGAGTTCACACAAGAACCCGAAACAACCGCGAACACACTTGTCCGCCTCCTCAAAGAACAAATAAGATCTCTTGGTGATCTAAACACTTTGATCACCAATAAACACTCTCACAAAAACACTCCTATAGGATGAATATATCAATGGATAGCTCAAGTGTTTGTGAGATAAACAAGGATGGAATGTGTGGTGAAAAACTCAAAGAAATCACTTTGAAAACTCTTGATAAACTCTCCTTTTGAATGGAAGTATTTGGCTCAAATACAAGTGGAGAAAACCTCTTAAAAAAGTTGAAAAAATTGGCTCAAAACTACTTGAAAAATCTTAGAGAAAACAGCCCCCAAATGCCCCAATTTATAGAGCTAGAAAAATAGCCGTTGGAGCCAGAAATGAGCCGCCCGGTCGACCGCCAACGGTCAGATTTCCGACCGTTGGGGCTGCGATCGACCGGCCGGTCGACCGAACCTCTGGAACAGAGAACAGGTCTCTCTGCCGGTCGACCGCCCGGTCGACCGGGGCATTTCCAGAGAGTAGAGCTCTCTGGACGGTCGACCGTCCCCGGTCGACCGGCCCTCCAGCCAGACTGGCGTGCACGTCTGTGCACATCGGTCGACCGAGTCGGTCGACTGACTTCTAGCGCGGTCGACCGTCCCGGTCGACCGGCAGAAGCCAGGACAGAAATTCTGGGATTAAAAACTTGTTCATTTTGGCTCAAATAAAATCCCATAAAATCATAAAAATCTACAAAAATAGTTTTAACATTATACTTTGATAATCAAACATGCTTGAACAAAATCAAGACATGTTACAAACAATTTGAACTATTTTTGTGCCTTAGAAATTTTGGCTAAAAACGAAAACTGTATTTTTCCAAAACTTATTTTTTCAAACTTCTCCAAATACAAAAATAAGATATTTAAACTCTTTTAAAGCATAGTGTGTATGGATATGATCCACTACAAATACATGGTGAAATATCTATGTTTTTGACATTAAGTTCTAAACATGGTTTTGGTTAAAACATGTATATAGGAAATTCTAAAAACCAAAACGGTATTTTTCCAAAATGAAAATTGTTTTCTAAAATGAAATCTATTTTATGAAAACATAACTAAATCAAGAGTGTGTGTGTGTAAGATATACTAGAGCA
This sequence comes from Agave tequilana, assembly GCA_038442645.1. NCBI lineage: Eukaryota > Viridiplantae > Streptophyta > Magnoliopsida > Asparagales > Asparagaceae > Agave > Agave tequilana. The sequence continues at coordinate 83,331 of JAVJIF010016716.1, read as the reverse complement.
ATCCACCAACTATTCTATCCTTTACATTTTATCTAAAATCTTATAAAAACAAACCTAGACACAAGTCTTGATCTTGAAGTCTTCACTTGAAGTCTTCTAATCTTCTTGACTTGGTCCAAACACGATCCAACGAGATCGACTCCTCTTGAGTACATGATATGGTCTTGATGCATAGGCTCGTGAATCAAACCGTGCTAGCTCCAAAGCTTGACTTTAAATCCTTTGTTGAAGCTACACACCTACTAAGATCTTGATCATAAATCTGAGACTAAATAAACACAAGATCATTAGTACTATAACTACATGAGTTGATCATCATCAAAACTAGAGTGATGGGCCTTTGGGCCAACAAGCATGTGACAGGTGTCAAGTGACAACAAGGTAAGTATTAGCACATCAAGTGAAAGCATGTAAGCGATAACACAGTAGATATAAACTGTTAAATAACAAGATACAAGAAAACAATACCGATATAGGAGATCGATACGAATATAAAAAAACATGAAGCTTTTGGAAAACAGTATAAGTAAGGGTTTCAAACTCTTCACAACCATTAAATAAAAATTAATTAAACTATCAAGTAGGCAAGTGAGTAAACAGGCAAGCTAACATCCAAGCTTAGCTAAGCAGAGCTGGAATGAAGCTAATGTACAACACTAGATGCTATCATGCTCGGCGTGAATAATGCTCACAACACAGCTAAACGTACATGGCGAAGCATGCGTATGAACACCATGCTACCGCTCATGGCGTAGCTGTGCTCACGGAGTAACGACGCTCAAACAGAGTTAGCAGTAAAGTGCTGAACGCTAGGTCCGCCTACCAGGCGTAGCATATAAAAAGTCCAGAGGACTTTTAATGAACCTCAGAGAGGTTAAGCCCGGAGGCTGTAGTAAAGAACCGCAGAGCAGTTATCCCAGAGGCTGAGCATGTACCTATAGGAAATGTTAGAACCAGACAACACACAAGCATATATGAATAGCAAGCAAGAGAACCGAGAAGCGAGTAAGCCCGGAGGCTGAGCAAGAAGGAGTATAGCTAGATTGTGCCTGATGAGGTTACGCAATTAAGTTCGGCTCGTGATATTGTGATCGGTCACATATATCGCATATATATTGTCACATTACCATATTTATTATCTATAAATCCTATTAATAAACCTTATTTTTCTTTTATAAAGTTCAGGCCTATTGCTAAAGGAAAGGGAAGAGAAATGAGCCCAAAAGCCCATCAAATTCTGATTTAATTCAGAATTAATTTGAAATCAGAAAATCAGGGTAGATTATGACAAATCAGGGAGGTTGGAAACCATTTAATTTGGTTTTATCAGAATCCAAATCGGTTAGCTTGAGAATCACCGGAGATCAGACCAGAATCAGAGACAAACATCAAATCCAGCCAGACCAAAGGGGGCAAAATCACACGCCAACCGGATCCCCACCTGGATGTGGCCATTTGGCCACATCCTAGCCGCGGATTCACGACCGTTTGGTGGAGATAAGGGAAGCGTTTGCTCCCCTTATCTCCTCACTCCTCTCCCCTCTAGGTTTTTGCCTATAAAAGGCAGGGTTTGCACTGAAAAAGAAAGCGAAGATTAGGATTAGAATTCTTGTTTAATTTTAGGGTTTTAAGAGTATTATTAGATAATTCTGTGAAGTTGTATCTCATATTTACTTTTTAGTTTATACCAGTAAAGAGAGAAGAGTGGAACTGAGTGTGTAATTCATCCTTGAAGTGACAATCAAAAGAGATTCAACTTACTTGTTCAACTCGACTCAATTCGGTATGTCTATATTTTATTTTCATTTTTCTTGTTTGCTTTCTTTTTATCATGAGTAACTAAACCATCTTCAAGGCTCACTAATCAATCTCCTCTACCTCCTTTCTCTTGATTGATTTTTATGAAAGTAACTCTTTTGAATCAGAATAATGCCTAAGTTAAACTTTGTTCTTGAAAGCATATGAGGATGTCTTTCTTTTAAACTTGAACTTTCAAAGCATAAATATTTTTAAACTATTTTTATTTCATACTTGCTTCTTCGCGCTTGATGGTTTAACATTCTCTTTTTAATGATGTGTTAAGAAAAGTCTTAAGCTTTATAATTGCACACATTTATTACATTATTCTTTATTACATATCCACATTTATCATGTAATAAATCTGCTAAATTCCTTATCTTAAATGTCTCTTTTGCAGAAGATAATCATGGGAAGAAAGAGAATAAAATCAAATAAATATCAGTTAAATTCAGATTTAACTAGATCTATTTGGTTAGAGGAGGATGATCCCAAATTCAGTTGGTTAAATTCAGTTTTTGGTGAATCAAGTGGTTAAAACTAAAGATCAACCGAGGATAATGTTAAATACAGAGTCCAAATCCAAAGGGATAAATGGATAAAGAGAAGATCAACGGATGAGATGAAGCAATTTGGACTCAGATTCAGGCTGGATATAATTTAGTATTTGAATCATAACTTTCTCTACCAGAACTCAAATCTGATGATTCAAGCTGATCCAGAAAGAGGACTTAACGGGCTACAACTCTTAAGTTGATCATTATTTCTAATTCTGTCATTTGATAAGTTATATTTAGCAGTTAATACACCAATAAGCTGCAGATCAGAACTGAATATCCACATCAAATCAAGTTTGGTGATAAGGAGAGGATTCAAATTCAGAAATTGCCAGCTTTCCTTATTTTCATACTCCTCTACCCTCTGCATTTCTCCTATAAATACCTGCAATCTCAAAGGGAAAAAGAGGACTAAATAGAGAGTAGATTTTAAGCTATACTGTAGTTTGTAATTTTGGCTTTTAGTTTTTTTATGTAATTTTTATTTTCTTTATGTAATTGAGAGGAGAGGAGATTTTCATGGAGGAATGAGAACAAACTTGTACTGAGGGTGGCACCAGTGTAAATAATCTTTTCTTTCATTGTTATTTGAATTGAATCGATGTTTTCTTTTCTTTCCTATTCTTGTTTTCGTTTGCTTCCCTTTTTAGTGTTTGTGGATCCAAATGAATCTGATAGCCTCAAAGTTGCCTTGCCCTTGCAAGTACCATTGATGGCTTATGGTGATGGATATCCAGTTCCATGGTAGTATAGTTTGCACCTTCATTTCATAGTGTAGATCGAAAATGGGGAAGATCATATTTGTCATACTTCGCTCGCCTTCAAGAAAAGGTACATCGTCAATATGGGTCAAAGGTAAGCAGGTGCCAAAGAGGTAAGTAAGTTTTTTAGGGTTTAGTTTTCTTCTCTTTTAATTCTTTAGTTTAGATCACCCTAATCTTCCAACCTCTTTATCACTCTTTTCGATTTCTTTGTATATAATCCATTTTCTATTTTACCATCTTCTCAATCTACCACTTTCTTCCTAACTTAATTGTAATTTATTTTTCTTTTCTGTTTAAGAACTAAAAGAAGATCTTTAATCATACTTTGTAGCATAAAAGAGAACTTACTAAAAAGCTTCCATCGCTAGTCCCTCCTTGAGGATCACGATCCGCATAGCCACTTACTATAGCGGTAGTATTGAGTACTTGCACTTCTATTTTGTATTTCTGAAATTTTATATTTTGTGTGCAGGTTTTACCTCAATCAAATTTTGGCGCCGTTGCCGGGGAGGGACGGTAAGTATTCTCTCATTAGATTTATATTTTTGGTTAACTTTCTTCTTTGTTCTTGGTGTACAGATTTAACAACAAGAAATTTTTGCTGCAGTGGACATATAAGTGACCCTGGACTCTGCTCAAGAAAGCAGAGCGCAGAAGCCCTCAGATTTGCTACATTCCAGTGGCAAACTGAGTGAACTACTAACCTATATTTTTTGCAGGTTGTTTGAATTGCAAAGCTAAAAATCTGTAGCTATTTTTCTTGTTTGTCTCACTGTACTTACTTTCTAACCACAAAAGTAAAATGATGTTTGTTAAATGCTAAAAATAGTTTACACTTACATTTAGGCACGTGTCTAATTCGTTTACATTTTACATTACTGTTGAAGAGTACTAGAGCCAAGGTATGTGTGCATAGCATTTAGTATAAGGTTCATTCTTGTATAAAATATTGCTTGAGTGTTACTTTTTTCTATATACTTGTACACTGCACTAAATTAATTTAAGGGCTTGTCCTATAAACAAGATAAGGTAGGAAAGTCATTACCCTCCCTTAGCCACAAACAATCTCCTCACTCACTAACCCAAGCCTAATTAAAACTGAGTAGATGTTGGTCCTAGGGACATCTCGGACTCAATTAGGAGATTATCCTAAGAGGGAAGGTGTTACAATTTGACTCCTGCCAAATCAGTGTCTAAGGAAAGGGATTGAGGGGCGAAACCCCGAAGGCTGGTGGTTTGACTTAATTAGGCCTGTCGCTTTTGCGCAGATATCTCCCACCAATCTTTCCCTGACCTGGCTGATTAGCTTGTGGTCAAAGTCTACATTATACCTCCTGTGGACAGTCTAACCAGTTAAGAGTCATCTAGGTCAAAGGTCTACCCTAACTTAGTTTCGAATTTTTTCTTTCTTTTTATTTGTTTGCTTATTTATTTGTTTTTCTTTGTTTGTGTTTGACATTTCCTGTGTGATATGGCTTATAACAATAATTTTTCTAATTTTAATGGTAATCCATATTACACCCCGACCTCTTTTTTGGATATTACCAACCCAGCATATCATAACTTTAACCAATCAGTGTGCCAGATTGGTCTTATTTGAATCATTACATGCCCCAGTCCCAATATTATGAACAAGACTGGAATAATCATCACTATTCTTCACAGAGTCAATGGGGATACAACTCTCCCGAGTCATATTGTCAACTACCCTACCAACATCTAGCTTCATATACTCCTTCTCCGGAACAACCATTAGAAGAATCAATTGACTGGGAGAAGAGGATGGAAGCCTTAGATGAGCTTGAGCGACGAATTCAAATTTTAGAAGACTCAAAATCCTGTCAAAATTTTCAAGTCACAGATCCTTACTCTATTTTTCAAGGAGAACATGCCAACTTAGAAAAGAGTATGGAAACCATGATTCAATGCCAAAATGATTCACTCGATATGATAGAAGCGAGAATTAGTAGATTGGAGAACATGCGTAGGAATAAGGAAGCTCTCCCTATTCAATCTTTGACTATTCCCGATACTTCTAACTATATTGATGAAAACCATGAATCATGGTATCTTGAATACTTTGACCAAAATTTAGTTTCACCACAAAGCCTCGAACTTGACCAATATCAACCCATTGACGAATTGGTAAGTTTTTATTTTAATGAGATTGAACTTGATCATGAATGTGAACCCGATCCCCAACTTTGTGTTTCAGTTTTCATTTTTGAATCTATGTTGACTCCGGTATTCTTACCCAATTTGGACCAATTTTCTGAGCCAACATTCATTCCCGTACCCATAAATTTAGAAATTGAATCACCAATATTGGATAGTCACATTCCATTGATAGGAAAAGAATATGAACATCAATTCTTGGACTTGGTCTCAACGCTTGAACCAAAACTAACTCTCGAATCCAAAGTTGATTTTCCCGTGTTAGTATTGGTTCCTGAACCTATCATTCTTCAGTCCAAGTTGAACATTCCACCAAATCACATTCTTTTGTTGGACATAGGTATAGACCGTGATGACTCCATGATGATTTTCCAGGACAAGTCATGTAAAGGGAGTAAGTTTCACGATAGGATCTTTCATAATTCTATTCATATTAGGGACTGTAAATATGTAAATAGAAAAGAGGTCAATAAAGGTGGATTCTGTGAACTACCATATTATCTTGATTGGGTAGCAACGCTTGACCCAATCAGACCACTGATCGTACATATATTTTGTATTCTTTTCATTACACTCCTACATTTATCGTGTAATAAATCTGCTAATTTCCTTGTCTTAAATATCTATTTTGCAGAAGATAATAATGAAGAGAAAGAGGATTAAACCAAATAAATATTAGTTAAAATCAGATTTAACTGGATCTATTTAGTTAGCTGAGGATGATCCTAGATTTAGTTAGAACAAATCAAGGATTGGGGTAAATGTTCAGCTGAAAATCAGAGCAAATCAGAAAGATAACACAAAATGGAAAACGGTAAAATTCAGATTTCTATAAATCCATTTTGGTTAGCTAAAGATCAACCAAGGATAATATCAAATACAGAGAGATAAATGGATAGAGAGAAGATCAACGGATGAGATGAAACAAGTTTGACTCAAATTCTGACTGGATACATTTTAGTATTTGAATCATAACTTTCGCTACCAAATCTCAAATCTGATGATCCAAGATGATCCAGAAAGCCGACTTACAGGGATACAACTCTTATGTTGATCACTATTTCTAATTCTATCATTTGATAAGTGATATTCAGCAATCAACACGCCAACAAAATGTAGATCAGAACTGAATATCCACATCAAATCAAGTTTGGAGATAAGGGGAGGATTCAAATTCAAAAATAGCCAACTTTTCCTATTTTCAAACTACTCTAACCTCTGCATTTCTTCTATAAATACCTGTAATCTCAAAGGCAAAAAGGAGAACGACCAAGCAGAGAATAGCACTTAGGCTAATTTGTAGTTTGTAACTTAGGTTTTTATTTTCTTTCATGTAATTTTTATTTTCTTTATGTAACTGAGATGAGATGATACTTTCATGGAGGAATGAGAGCAAGCTTGTACTGCAGGTGACACCGGTGTAAGTGATCTCTTCTTCCATTGTTATTTGTATTGAATCAAAGTTACTTTTTCTTCTTTACTCTTGTTTTCGTTTACTCTCCTCTAATGTGTTGCAATCCAAGTGAATCTGTTAGCCTCGAGACTGCTTCGCCATTGCAAGTGCCCTTGATTTCCTATGGTGATGAACAACCATTCTCTTGCTAGTATAACTTGCCCTTTTATTCTTAGTGTAGATCGGGAATGGGGAAGATCCTACACGCCATGCTTGATCTCCTTCAAAGACAAGGTAAGTCGTAGCTACGAATCCAAGGTATATGAGTACAAAAGGGGTAAGTAACTTTTAGTTTCTTTATTTTCTTTTAATTTTTTTAGTTTAGAACACCACAATCTACCACTTCTTTTATCACTCCTTTTTCATTTCTTTGTACATATCATTTCTAGTTTCTCCATCTTCTTAATCTACCACTTTCTTCCTAACTTAACTATAACTCTTTTTTTTTTCATTTTCTTTTTAAGAACTGAAAGAAGATCTTTAACCATTCTTTGTAACTTAAAATAGTACTTGCTAAAAAAGCTTCTATCGCTAGTCCCTCCTTGTGGATCACGACCCGCATAGCCACTTGCTATTGCGGTAGAATTGAGTAACTTGCACTTTTCATTCTTAGTTCTAAAATTCTGTATTTGTGTGCAGGTAGAACCTCAATCAAAATTTTGGCACCGTTGCCGGGGAGGGACGGTAAGTAATTCTCATTAAAGTTTACATTTTTGGTTAACCTTCTTCTTGGTTTTTGGTGTACAGATTTAACAACAAGGAATTCTTGCTGCAGTGGACATATAAGTGGCCTTGGACTCTGCTCAAGAAAGCAGAGCCAAGAAGCCCTCAGATTTGCTACAGTCCTGTGGCAAATTGAGTGAACTACTAACCTGTATTTTTTACAGGTTGGCTGAATTGCATAGTTTAAATATCTGTAGGTATTAATTTTCTTGTTTGCCTCACTGTACTTCCTTCTAACCTCAACAGTAAAATGATGTTTGTTAAATGCTAAAAATGATTTAGACTTTACATTTAGGCACATGTCTAATTCGTTTACATTTTATATTACTGTTGAAGAGTGCTGGAGTAAAAGGTATGTTTGCATGGCATATAGTTTAGGAAACATTCTTGAGTGATTATTTGCTTGTTGAATGTTATTTTTCTTTATCCTGCACACTTTGCACAATTAATCTTAAGGGCTTGTCCTATAAACAAGATAAGGTGGGGAAGTCATTACCCTCCCTTAGCCCACAAACAATTTCCCCACTCACTAACCTAAGTCTAACTAAAAATGAGTAGACGTTGGCCCTAGGGACATCTCGGACTCAATTAGGAGATTATCCTAAGGGGGAATGTGTTAGAATTTGACTCCTACCAAATCAGTGTCTAAGGAAAGGGATTGAGGGGCGAAACCCTGAAGGCTGGTGGTTTGGCTTAATTAGGCCCGTCGCTTTTGCGCGGATACCTCCCACCAATCTTGCCCCGACCTGGCTGATTAGCTTGTGGTCAAAGTCTGCATTATACCTCCCGTGGACAGTCTAACCAGTTAGGAGTCGTCTAGGTCAAATGTCTACCCTAACTTAGTTTAGAATTTTTTTTTCTTTCTTTGCTTATTTGTTTGTATTTTATTGTGTGATATGGTTTATAACAATAATTTTTCCAATTTTAATTGTAATCCATATTGCACCTCTTTTTCGAATATTACCAATCTGGCATATCATAACTTTAACCAACCTAGTCTACCGGATTGGTCTTATCCGAATCAATATAACCTATGCCCCCAATCTTATAACCATAGTTTCCAGAATAATTTCAACTCTTCACAGAGTCAATGGGGATTCACCTCCCCCGAGTCCAATTTTCAAGCAACTTGTCCTCCTTATCCACCTTGTCCACAATATTTCCAAGATTCATACTCAGTTCCACTAGTCCAAAATATAAAACCATCAATTTTGGAAATGAGTATGCGTGAGTCCAAACAAAAATCTCAAAATCTGATGGACTCACGATTTCACCACCAATTTCAAAACAACACTTCATCTTTTCAACAAAACGATGAACCAATCAACTATGAAAAGATGCTTGAAGCCATGACTCAGGCTCAAAACGCTCGTAATCATACATAGATATGATGGTCCAAACTCTACGTTCTCACCGTTTGGCCAGTTCTGATGTCGCTAACCATTCTGTTAGAGCCGAAGAGTCATGTTGTTTTGGAAAACAAGGTTCCATTTCAGCACAATCATTTGAACTTGCCCAAACTCCAATTTTGAAAGTGACATTGACAGTTTGGCAAGTTATCCCTTTCCTGAAATTGAACTTGAGAATGAATATGATTATGAACCTCAACTTAGTGATTCAATTCTACTTCCTGATTTAATTATGACTCCGGTGTCTTCACCAGATTTCAATCTTTTTTCCGAGTCAACATTGGATCCTATGCCAATTCATAATGAAATTGAATCGCCCATCTTTGATGATCATCATATTGAACTTGACCAATTTTATACTTTTAAAAGTCCCATTGACAAATTGGCAAGTTCTCATTTTTATGAAATTGAACTCAATGAGAAATGTAACCTAGATTCTCAATTTTGTGATCTAGTTCAAATTCCCGAATCAATATTGACTCCTATTTTATTACCCGACTTGAGTAATATTTTAGAGTCAGTTTTGATTCCCACACCTGTCATTCTAGAACTTGAATCACCAATATTAAGTCACATTCCATTATGGGAAATGAATGTGGACTTGAGTTTCAACTTCTTAATTTGGACCCACTTCCTGAACCAATCTAGACTCCTGAACCTTTACTTGACTTAAGTCACTTTCTTGAGTCGGTATTAGTTCCCGTACTTCCTAAGTCCAAGTCAATCATTCTATCTTTTCAAACTCCATTTTGGGACAAGGCGGTTGACAAAATTGACTCTGAAATTAATTATGAAATTTGGAAATTATATGGGGTTAAATTTTTAATAAAAATAATTCATGTATACATCATTTTAGTGGGTTATATTAGAGAGATTTCTGGTGGGTTCCTCCGAACTCCATGCAAAGTCGATTAGGCAGCATTTCGTGGACCAATCAGACCACCACCGGAACCACCACCTTAAGGTAGTATTTTTCTTCCCTGTCTTTTTTTTCATGCATCTGTACATTAATTCATACATTGAGGACAATGCATGAGATAGGTGTGGGGGAGGGTTCTAACATAACTTAGGTTTTTTTTTTTATTAAAATTTTTTTTTTAACATTTTCTTTACTTTTAAAAACTTTTTGAAAATAGAAACAATATTTTGACATATTTTTTGTAAGAAATTAAGTCAATTTTAAGGAATAGGAAAATTAAAATTAGGATTTCTGAAACTTGGTCAAAATAAGATTATTTGTTTGATTTTTAGGGTTAGGAAGATAATTTGTCAAAGTAATTTAGTCTTGATCTTTACCTTAATGAAATATGCACACTTCATACACTTACACACTTAGGGTTCAAAAACAAAGATTCTTATGCCTTATAAAAAAAAAGAAAAAAAGAAAAAAAATATATCTATGAAAGATGAACAAATCTAATTATTGATTAGCAAGATGCTTTGGCCTAAGTAAGCCTTGGTATTTATGCGAAAGATGATTAGATAAGTTTGAGAAAATATATATATATATATAAAAATTCTCTGATTAAGCTGAGTATTTGTGCCTAATAAAGCATAAGTATTTACGTCTAAAAGTGGTTCATATAATAAAATCCTTAGTTTTGTGGCCTTGTTTGCTCGAGTCCTTAAGTCCTTGGGGTGTTTTCTCACCCGGTGCCCTAAGACCGTTTGGTTTGGGAAACATCGATTAAAGGCTCGTTACATGGGCAGATTAGAAAGCCTAATAGAACTAAGGAATAATACCACCAATATATATATATATATATATATATATATATATATATATATATATATATATATATATATATATATAAGGCATAAGAGTTAGAGTTAAAGAACCCTTAGTCAAAATTTTCACGGTCACAAGGTGCATATGACTTAGGGTAAAGTAATAAACTAGATAAGAAGTACAATTTGACTCCTTACTTTGATTGATAACAAATTTTTGAATAGAGACTAAGTTTAGGAATGAAAAATTCAGTTTTCCTATAACTTATAGATTACTTAAAACTTACAATAATATTTCAAATATTGTTCTTTCAAAATGTGTTTTCAAAATACTAACATTTTTCTCTTTCTTTACGGATTTTGTGGGTGTAATCCACTGAAAATCCTCACGAGACAAAACTCGTCCTCTAGGGGAAACCTAGAGGTTTAACGGCTTGTTGCACATGCTCAGTACAATCGCGTGACCTGCGAAAGTGGTCTAATAATCTTTGGTTTAGTTTTGTTATTTGCTCGAGGACTAGCAAAAGATAGGTGTGGGGTGTGATCGTACATATATTTTGTATTCTTTTCATTACACTCCTACATTTATCGTGTAATAAATCTGCTAATTTCCTTGTCTTAAATATCTATTTTACAGAAGATAATAATGAAGAGAAAGAGGATTAAACCAAATAAATACCAGTTAAAATCAGATTTAACTGGATCTATTTGGTTAGCTGAGGATGATCCCAGATCTAGTTAGAACAAATCAAGGATTGGGGCAAATGTTCAGCTGAAGATCAGAGCAAATCAGAAAGATAACACCAAATGAAAACCGATAAAATTCAGATTTCTATAAATCCATTTTGGTTAGTTAAAGATCAACCAAGGATAATATCAAATACAGAGAGATAAATGGATAGAGAGAAGATCAACGGATAAGATGAAGCAAGTTTGACTCAGATTCTGACTGGATACATTTTAGTATTTGAATCATAACTTTCGCTACCGAATCTCAAATCTGATGATTCAAGATGATCCAGAAAGCCGACTTATAGGGCTACAATGCTTATGTTGATAACTATTTCTAATTCTATTATTTGATAAGTGATATTTAGCAATTAACACGCCAACAAACTGCAGATCAGAACTAAATATCCACATCAAATCAAGTTTGGAGATAAGGGGAGGGTTCAAATTTAAAAATAGCTAGCTTTTCCTATCTTCATACTACTCTAACCTCTGCATTTCTTCTATAAATACCTGTAATCTCAAAGGCAAAAAGGAGAACGACCAAGCAGAGAATAGAACTTAGGCTAATTTGTAGTTTGTAACTTAGGTTTTTATTTTCTTTCATGTAATTTTTATTTTCTTTATGTAACTGAGATGAGATGATACTTTCATGGAGGAATGAGAGCAAACTTGTACTGCAGGTGACACCGGTGTAAGTGATCTCTTCTTCCATTGTTATTTGAATTGAATCAAAGTTACTTTTTCTTCTTTACTCTTGTTTTCGTTTACTCTCCTCTAATGTGTTGCAATCCAAGTTAATCTGTTAGCCTCGAGACTGCTTCGTCATTGCAAGTGCCCTTGATGGCCTATGGTGATGAACAACCATTCTCTTGCTAGTATAGCTTGCCCTTTTATTCTTAGTGTAGATCGAGAATGGGGAAGATCCTACACGCCATGCTTGATCGCCTTCAAAGACAAGGTAAGTCGTAGCTACGAATCCAAGGTATATGAGCACAAAAGGGGTAAGTAACTTTTAGTTTCTTTCTTTTCTTTTAATTTTTTTAGTTTAGAACACCACATTCTACCACTTCTTTTATCACTCCTTTTTCATTTCTTTGTATATATCATTTCTAGTTTCTCCATCTTCTTAATCTACCACTTTCTTCCTAACTGAACTATAACTCTTTTTTTTTCATTTTCTTTTTAAGAACTAAAAGAAGATCTTTAACCATTCTTTGTAACTTAAAATAGTACTTGCTAAAAAAGCTTCTATCGCTAGTCTCTCCTTGTGGATCACGACCCGTATAGCCACTTGCTATTGTGGTAGAATTGAGTAACTTGCACTTTTCATTCTTAGTTCTGAAATTCTATATTTGTGTGCAAGTAGAACCTCAATCAAAATTTTGGCGCCGTTACCGGGGATGGACGGTAAGTAATTCTCATTAAAGTTTACATTTTTGGTTAACCTTCTTCTTGGTTTTGGTGTACAAATTTAACAACAAGGAATTCTTGCTGCGGTGGACATATAAGTGGCCTTGGACTCTGCTCAAGAAAGCAGAACCAAGAAGCCCTCAAGAAAGCAAAGCTCAATAAAGGCGGTTCATATAATAAAATCCTTAGTTTTGTGGCCTTATTTGCTCGAGTCCTTAAATCCTTGGGGTGTTTTCTCACCCGGTGCCCTAAGACTATTTGGTTTGGGAGTCACCGATTAAAGGCTCGTTACATGGGCAGATTAGAAAGCCTAATAAAACTAAGGAATAATACCACCAAAAATAAAATAATAATTTAGATATAAATAAATAAATAAGGCATAAGAGTTAGAGTTAAAGAACCCTTAGTCAAAATTTCACGGTCACGAAGGTGCATATGACTTAGGGTAAAGTAATAGACTAGATGAGAAGTACAATTTGACTCCTCACTTTAATTGATAACAAATTTTTGAATAGAGACTAAGTTTAGGAATAAAAAATTCAGTTTTCCTAAAACTTATAGATAACTTAAATCTTACAATAATATTTTAAATATTTTCTTTCAAAATGTGTTTTCAAAATACTAATATTTTTCTCTTTCTTTATGGATTTTGTGGGTGTACTCTACTGAAAACCCTCACGAGACAAAACTCGTCCTCTAGGGAAAACCTAGAGGTTTAATGGCTTGTTGCACAAGCTCAGTGCAATCGCGTGACCTGCGAAAGTGGTCTAATAATCTTTGCTTTAGTTTTGTTATTTTGCTCGAGGACGAGCAAAAGATAGGTGTAGGAGTTGATTGCACACATTTATTGCATTATTCTTTATTACATATTCACATTTATCATGTAATAAATTTGCTAAATTTTTTATCTTAAATGTCTATTTTGCAGAAGATAATTATGAGGAGAAAGTGAATAAAATCAAATAAATATTAGTTAAATTTAAATTTAACTAGATCTATTTGGTTAGAGGAGGATGATCCCAAAAATCCTGTTGGTTAAATTCAGTTTTTGGTGAATCAAGTGGTTAAAGCTAAAGATCAACCGAGGATAACGTCAAATACAGAGTCCAAATCTAAAGGGATAAATGGATAGAGAGAAGATCAACGGATGAGATGAAGCAATTTTGACTCAGATTCTGACTGGATACATTTTAGTATTTGAATCATAACTTTCGCTACCAGAACTCAAAGCTGATGATTCAAGATGATACAGAATGAGGACTTAAAGGGTTACAACTCTTTAGTTGATCATTATTTCTAATTCTGTCATTTGATAAGTTATATTTAGCAATCAATACGCCAATAAGCTGCAGATCAGAACTGACTATCCACATTAAATTAAGTTTGGAGATAAGGGGAGGATTTAAATTCAGAAATAGCCAGCTTCCCTTATCTTCATACTCCTCTACCCTCTGCATTTCTCCTATAAATACCTGCAATCTCAAAGGCAAAAGGAGGACCAAGCAGAGAGTAGAATTTAGGCTATACTGTAGTTTGTAATTTTGGTTTTTAGTTTTCTTTTATGTAATTTTTATTTTCTTTATGTAACTGAGATGAGAGGAGACTTTCATGGAGGAATGAGAACAAACTTGTATTGAGGGTGACACCGGTGTAAGTAATATTTTCTTTCATTATTATTTGAATCGAATCGAAGTTTTTTTTTCTTTTCTATTCTTGTTTTCGTTTGCTTCCCTCTTCTGTGTTTTGGATCCAAATGAATCCGATAGCCTCGAAGTTGCCTTGCCCTTGCAAGTGTCGTTGATGGCTTATGGTGATGGATATCCAGTTCCATGGTAGTATAGCTCGCACCTTCATTTCATAGTGTAGAACGGGAATGGGGAAGATCCTATTTGCCATACTTTGTTCGCCTTCAAGCAAAGGTACATCGTTAATATGGGTCAAAGGTAAGCAGGTGCCGAAGAGGTAAGTAAGTTTTTTAGGTTTTAGTTTTCTTCCCTTTTAATTCTTTAGTTTAGATCACCCTAATCTTCCAACCATCTTTATCACTCTTTTCAATTTCTTTGTATATAATCCATTTTCTATTTTCCCATCTCTCAATCTACCACTTTCTTCCTAACTTAATTGTAATTTATTTTTCTTCTCTGTTTAAGAACTAAAAGAAGATCTTTAACTATACTTTGTAGCATAAAAGAGAACTTACTAAAAAGCTTCCATCGCTAGTCCCTCCTTGTGGATCACGACCCGCATAGCCACTTGCTATAGCGGTAGTATTGAGTACTTGCACTTCTATTTTATTTTTCTGAAATTTTATATTTTGTGTGCAGGTTTTACCTCAATCACTTTAAACAAAACCATCTTATTTGTTTTGCTTGAACATCAAAAGAAACTAAAGGTTTTTGCCTATAATAAAAGTGATGCACTAAAATGTTCTTGAGATAAATAAGTAGTTGAGTAGAAGATTAGTGAGCCCAGATTTGTTTCCTATATTAAAAACAACCAAACAATTTTCAACACTTTTTAAAGATCATCTTTTTCAAAGCCTTCTCTAAGTTTTCAATTTTTCTTGTAATCATTTCCCTTCTCTCAATTCTCTTTTCAACTAAAAAGAAAAAATACCAACACTATCCTTTGTTATTTAACAATTCATCAAAAAGCTTCTATCGCATTCCTCCTCGTGGACACGACCCGTTAGCCCAAAGCTAGACGGTAATTCTTATCACTTTCACTTTTCAATCAAATTTTGGCGCCGTTGCCGGGGAGGGAACAGTGTAATTATTTTCTAACAAGTTTGGTGTCTTATTTTAGGGACGTCAAGAGTCAGATTTAGCACTCAAGCTTTGTAAGAGAAGACTTACTATTATGTGCCCCTACTCTCGAAAGTAGGAAACAAAATTTCAAGAAATTGCAGCGCAAAAGCTTGAAATTTTTGGACTACTAAAAACTCTTTTTTGTAGGACATATTGCTTTATAAAAATACAGTTTTTGTGTATTATTTCTGCTATATTTGATATTCACACTCGCTGTTTTTAATCCAACAGTAATCTGATTGATTGCTAATTGCTTGAAAAACGTTTTGACTTGCATTCTAGGTATTTATCTAATTACATTTCTTTTACGATTACTTTTGAAGATAGCTGGAGACAAGATACGTATGCATAACATATAGTTTAGGAAACATTCTTTGGTCATATTTTTTTGTGAATATTACTTTTCTATATCTTGCACACTTTGCACAATAAATTTTAAGGGCAAAACCCAAATGAAGATAAGGTGGAGAAGTCATTACCCTTCCTAAGCCCACAAACCATCTCCAAGCACACACAACCTAAGCCTAATTTAAAATCTGATAGACGTTGGCCTTAGGGACATCTCGAACTCATTAGGAGATTATCCTAAGGGGGAAGGTGTTAGAATTTGACTCCTGCCAAATCAGTGTCTAAGGAAAGGGATTGAGGGGCGAAACCCTGAAGGCTGGTGGTTTGGCTTAATTAGGCCCGTCGCTTTTGCGTGGATACCTCCCACCAATCTTACCCTGACATGGCTGATTAGCTTGTGATCAAAGTTTGCATTATACCTCCTATGGACAACAACCAGTTAGGAGCTGTCTAGGTCGAGGTGACCTTAGACTAGGCTTGGTTGTTTCCTCTTGTTGACTATTGGTGAACTTGTTTGTGATTGTGTTTGTGTATGCAAGTGTGGTCAAGAGACCCTAATTCATCTAGGTTAATTAGAAACACATCACCACCCAAGTTCGAATCAAGACCAGATTCGGTTATGCTTCAACTGACATCTTTGCAAGATAGGTCCTATCCCATTAGAACCTCACTTCCATCCTGCCTCCAACTTCCATCGGTTGGTGAATACAACTTTGAGCTTAAGCCACAGTTCATCAACACAATCCCTAAGTTCCATGGCTTAGAGTCCGAAGATGCTTATTTCTTCATAAGAGAATTTGAGGAAGTATGCTTAATGATGAAAATCCCACACCTTGTAGACGACGCTATTAGGTTGAGATTTGTCCCATTTGCTTTTAAGGACTTAGCCAAGAAATGGCTTTACAACTTAGCGGTCGGCTCTATCACATCCTGGGATGATTTCATCAAGGTCTTCTTGAAGAAATTCTATCCAATTCATAAGATCGCTCTCGTTAGGAAAAATTTCATGCAGTTTAAGTAAGAACCTAGTGAACCGTTTTGGAGGTACTTTGAACGCTTCAATGACCTCCTTGTCCAATGTCCTCATCATGTAATAGAGAAATGGCGACAATGCCAAATTCTTTATGACGGTTTAGACTACTCTACCAAGACCCTCATAGAAACCATGTGCCAAGGGGGATTCTTGTAGAAGGATGAGAATGAAGGATGAGATTTATATGAAAATCTAGCTGAAAAGACCATCCAATGGGAACCAACTAGTGAAAGCTCTAAGAATTCAAACTCCATCTCTTCAAAAGGAGGTCTCCATTCAATTGAATCATCCATAGCTAACGAGGCTAAGTTAGCTAACCTAGCGAGAAGACTAGAAGTTTTAGAAACTAAGGAACCAAGTCCAGTCAATCAAGTCAGCCTAAACCAATTTCCAACTCCGGGCTGTACTTATTGTCAAGCCATGAATCATGTGTTTGAGGAGTATCCTGTGTTTCAATCTCAACAACACTTTTCAGAACCGATGAATGCGGCCTTTTCAAGGCCGAACAATGATCCTTATCCACCAACGTACAATCCTGGCAGGAGAAATCACCTAAATTTCTCATGGAGCCAACACAACAATGATCACCCACGGTCAAACCATGCAAGCCACTTCCATCATTCCAATAATTCTTCCAATCATCAACCCAACTTTCCAAATTACCCTCACAATTCTCCCAATAATTTTTTAAATTATTAACAAAACTTTTCCAACTAAGCTCCACCATCTTCCTTCCAGAATCCTCAGCTTGAAAGGAGATTGGCTGATTTTGAGAGAAATATGGAAAGGTACATGAAGAATCAAGTTTCCCTCTTGCAAACAATACAGAAGCTAGAGGGTCAAATGAGAAAATTAGCCAATCCACAGAATGAGAGGCTAAAGGGTACCTTACTCAGTCAGCCAATAATGAATCCTAGGAATTCTCAACAAGCTCATTTGGATGAGGATCAATCATTGAATCAATGTAATACTGTTCATACATTGAAGTCAGGAAAGAAAGTTGATAATCAAGTGTCAACATCACCTAATCCCAGTCAGCCCAATCACACTCAAGCATCCACCTCATCTAGTCCCAACCCTTCTAAGTCTGACTAATCTGAAACAGATAAGCTAACCAGTCAGGTGAACAAGCCTATAGTACCATTTCTTAATAGGCTGAAGAACAATAAGCAGAATCCATACATGGATAAAACAATTGAGATCTTCAACCAAGTGAAGATAAATCTGCCACTCCTTGATGCCATATAACAAGTCCCATCCTATGCAAAATTTCTTGAGGACATGTGTACCAAGAAGAGAAAGACTAATGTACCCAAGAAAGTCTTCTTAGCCACTAACATTAGTGAGCTACTGTCGGGTCCGATCCTTATTAAGTATAAGGATCCGAGTTGTCCCACCATTGCCTGCATTATAGGATAAGCTGAGATTAGTCATACACTTCTTGACTTAGGAGCAAGTATTAACCTCCTTCTATTCTCAGTTTATCAATAACTCGGGTTAAGCGATCTTAGTCCAACTCCAGTCACAATCCTACTGGCTGACCGTTCTATGAAGGTTCCAAAGGGGGGAATTAATGATGTCCTTATCCGGGTCAGGGAGTTTATCTACCCAGTTGATTCATAGTTCTTGAGACACAAACTGTGTCCAATCCTAGGGCTCAAACTCTTGTTATCCTAGGGTCCCTTTCCTTGCTACTGCCAATGCTATTATCAATTGTAGGAATGGGTCTATGAGATTAACTTTTGGGGACATGACTAGAGAAGTCAATGTCTTCAATGTAGAAAAACAACCCGTAAGAAAAGAGACCAAATGTTTGAGGTAAACTTTGTTGAAAACAATTGTGATAAAGAAAGTGAAGGTATAGAGAATGAGTCTCTATTTCTTGATGAATTATTTAAGAATGAATGCGATTATATTAATGAGAAGGCATATGTTGGAGATCCTAATTTTAGAGTACCCTTTAAAAAAGGAAAATTTGGTTTGAAGATCTTCACTTTCGATGAGTAAACTAATAATATATCATATGAGAATATAATTCAAGAACCTCCGATTGATCTACTCTTTGAAAACCTCTTCGAAGAAGAACTCATGTATTAGCATGAACTGACTAGGGATATTTTGGTTAACTACACACTTCTAGGGGAAAGTGTTGACCTAAGTTTTGAGGAGATATATGGAACTGAGTTAGAATTCCTAGGCATTCATAGTGAGGAAGCACCAACAGAGAAGTGTGATGGTGATCAATTTTTGAATAATGGATGTAGAAATATGAGGAAGAAAAACTTAAAGAAGGTGAGACTGGAGAGGAAGATAGCTAAAATGATAAAAAGATTGGCCTCTCCGCTATGCCCAATAAAGAGAACCCATTGGAATGATGGGAAGAGAACTGCAGGGATGAGATCGAAAAAGATCTAGGTGTGGGAGAAATATGATGTACATATTTTTTTATAATATATATATATATATATATATATATATATATATATATATATATATATATATATATATATATATATATATATATATATATATATATATATATATATATTATGCACCTCTTTTATATTCCCTTTCATACATCTATACATTTCTTTCATACATTGGGGACAATGCATGAGATAAGTGTCGGGGAGGGCTCTAACATGACTAATATAATTAAAAAGAAGAAATATATATATATATATATATATATATATATATATATATATATATATACACACATAACTTTTTGAAAGAAAAGAACAATTTTTTGATATATTTTTGTAAGAAATTAAGTCAATTTTAAGGAATATGAAAATCATAATTAGGATTTCTTATACTTGGTCAAAATAAGATGACTTGTTTGATTTTCAGGGTTAGGAAGAAAATTGATGAATGTAATTTAGTCTTGATCTTTACCTTGAAGAAATATGCACACCTTATACACGTACACAATTAGGGTTCAAAAACAAAGATTCTTATGCCTTATATAAAAAACACCTAGGAGGGGGGGGGGTGATAGGTGTTTATACTAATCAAATGCACTTTTAAAAACTAGTTAAGATGTATGATGTAAGCGGTCACTCAAAATAAGAAATTGAAGCCGAATTCCCGGTGAAGGGCTCTAGAACTTCTCCTCTTTGATTTCTTGAGATGATGAGTTGAGGTGCTTAATTGCTTCCTTGTTGATATAAGTATAGACCGAAAATGCAAGAAGATGAATGAATGCAATATTGAAAAACAAGACAAATAGTATCACAAGTATAAGAATACAAAGCAACAAAGAGCAAGAAGAAATTAATCACAAACACAAGAGAATTTGTTTCGAGGTTCGAGCCACTGCTCTACGTCCCCGCCTTCACCACTATGAAGGATTTCCACTATATCCACAAAGGAAACTTCCACATAGGAACCTTACACCCAAGGGATTACAACTTGGTCTACTCAAGACCGGAGTACCCAACTCTAACAATACTATCCTCCACACAAGAGGAACCACAACTCAATGGAATACAAGTCACTTGGTGATCTAGGAAGACCACAAACACTCTCTTACAACTTCTTATAGAGTGGACTATGATTTTAGACTCAAGAAGCTAAGTGAGAGAAGAAAATCAGTTGAAGAGATTTTGAAGACTTAAAAACCAATTGAAAAGCATTTGAAAAAGAAGAACTTAGAAATGGAAAGCAATGAAACACTTCTCTCTTGAAAACACTTGAAACTTGGATATTTTTCTTTTGGAAAACCAAAACCCATGACCTCTATTTATAGGCAAAGGATAAATAACATTCATAAGTGATACTAGGTCATTAGGGGTGAGTTTAACCACTTGGAAACAAAAAATAGCCATTGGAACCCATAAAAAAACAAAACAGATCCAAAATAGAGCCATTATGCCAACATAGACGTCTGCCGGTCGATCAGCACGTCACTAAAATTATAGCCGTTGGCTCCGGTCGACCGCCCGGTCGACCGCAAGTCATTTTAAAAAGAAAAATTTGAACTGCTGGTCGACCGGCACAAAAAGAGAGTGAGGCCCATGCATTCGGTCGACCGATTGGTCGACCACAGGGATTGACGATCGACTGACCCGGTCGACCGACAAATGTGCACAGACGTGCACGCCCACTGCCAAAAGGCCCAGTCGACCGACCGGCCTGAAACAGTTACGGTCGACCGGTCGGTCGATCGTTATGGCCTGAAATAGATTTAAAAAGGATTTTTGAACTTTGAAATAATTTTAAAATATTTTCAATTGGTTTGAGGGTTATGTAGCATAGTATAGGAGATAAAATACATGTTCTAAACTTGATATAAAAATTTGAAAAATTATGAAACATGTATTAATACAAAACATGCAACAAAAGCAATACTACCCAAAACTTGTATTTTTGAAAAGTGTTTTTTTTTGTGTGTAACTTCTTGAGCACATCTATCATCTCCTTACTCTTTAACATACTAAAATCTTATAAGGGTCTAGGTGACTACAAGATCTTCAATCGGGCTTTTCCATTTGCATCGTTGAGTTACTTGAATTCTTAATCCCATATTCGAGTCATCTTGAGTAAACACCATCTTCCTTTAGAGAAAGAAACTTCTTGTATCTTTAGAACCCTGAAATAATTTTAAACACTTAAACCTGATTAGTACAAATAACTATATATGTTTTGTTATCATCAAAACTCTAAAACCAGGTGATTGTAACCTTGGGCCAATAATCTCCCCCTTTTTGATGATGCAAAACATATGAGTTATTTTTAAAAAAAATGTGAAAGAGCTTGAAAAGATCCTCCTCAAATTATGCTATCTATTAAGTACAAGAGAAGATAAATTATGATTATGAACTTTACAAAAGAATGAACTTTACAAGTTATAACAAAAGTATGCATGGTAAAGAATAACTCAAAATATGTCTCCCCCTTTTTGTCATGCATCAAAAAGGGTAAAAAGTTTTTTTTCTTAAAATAAGATTTGTAAAAACTCATGAATCCATAATACAAACATTTAATTCACCACAAATGAATGAAAATCTATTATAATCTAGTGGTTTAGTAAAAATATTCGCAAGTTGAAAATCGGTGGAACATAATCAATTTCAATGTCACCTTTCTCATAATGATCTCTAAGAAAGTGATATCGAATATCAATGTGCTTTGTCTTACTATGTTGATTTGCATTTTTAGTCATATGAATAGTACTAGTATTATCACAAAATATTTTAATATAGTTATAATGCAAATTATAGTCAAGGAGAGTATGTTTCATCCAAAGGACTTGTGCACAACAAGCCTCGGCCGCAGCATACTCCGCCTCGTCGGTTGAGAGGGCTACAGAATTTTGCATCTTGAAAGACCACGAAACAAGGTAATTTCCTAGAAACTGACAGGTTCCACTAGTACTCTTCCTATCCACTTTATAACCCGCATAGTCAGCATCTGAAAAACTCGTTATGAAAATTTTTTCAGTCTTCGGATACCACAAACCCATTCCAATGGTGTCCTTAAGATATCTAATAATGCGTTTTACCGTAATCAAATGGGACTCTTTAGGACAAGATTGAAATCTAGCACATAAACAAACACTAAACGTAATATCCGGCCTACTAGCCGTTAAATATAACAAACTACCAATCATGCTACGATAGAGTTTAATGTCTACATTTATACCTTGTTCATCCTTGTCAAGTTTTATTGCAGTAGCCATGGGAGTTTTGCTTGTCTTAATCCCTTCAAGCCCAAAGTTCTTGATAAGTTCCTTCGTGTACTTGGCTTGATTTATAAAAATCTCATTACTTCTTTGCTTGATTTGCAGTCCAAGAAAGTTGTTAAGTTCGCCCATCATAGACATCTCAAATTCCTCCTTCATACATGATTCAAAATCTTTGCAAAGTTTTTCATTAGTAGATCCAAATATAATATCATCAACATATATTTGAACAATAAAAATATCATTATCAACATGTTTAGTTAACAAAATGGTATCTATTGTTCCTTTAGCAAAACCATTAAAAATAAGAAATGATGAAAGTCTTTCATACCAAGCTCTAGGAGCTTGTTTTAAACTATATAAAGCTTTGTCTAGTTTGAAAACAAAATCTGGATGTGTAGGATCAACAAACCCGGGGGGTTGTTCAACATACACCTCCTCCTCAATAAAACCATTTAAAAATGAACTTTTGACATCCATTTGAAAAAGTTTAAAATCTTTATAGGAAGCAAAAGAAAGTGTTATCAGTATGGCTTCAAGCCGTGCTATGGGTGCAATGATTTACTCAAAATCGATACCTTCGATTTGGGTGTAACCTTAGGTCACTAACCTAGCTTTATTCCTAACAACATTTCCCGACTCATTCAACTTGTTTCTAAAAATCCATTTAATGCCAATTGTTGGTCTATCATGGGGTCTAGAGACAAGATGCCAAACTTGGTTGCGCTTAAATTGATTGAGCTCTTCTTGCATGGCAAGCAACCAATATGAGTCGCCCTCGACTTCGAGGATGTTCTTTGGTTCAAAATGAGAAATAAAAGCATAATGGCCATAAAGATCATGGAGCTTGAAACGAGTAGTTACCCCTTTTGATATATCACCTATAATGAGATCCTTGGGATGATGTGGAGTGGATCTCCAATCCTTTGGAAGTGGTTATGTTGGTTCCACTTCAACTTCTTGAACTTCACTTTGCACATCAATCTTTGGCTTGTCTTCTTGTATAGGTGAGTCCTTCAAGGTTATCCTCTCCATGTTTTCACCTAAGGAATCTATTTCTACAAAATTCTCAATAAAAATATTAGATTCCTCAAACTTTACATGTATAGATTCTTCAATAGTCATAGTAGATTTATTGAAGACTCTATAGACTTTGCTAGTGTTAGAGTAACCAACAAAAATAGCTTCATAAGATTTTGCATCAAGCTTACCTAAATTATCTTTAGTATTTAAAACGAAACATTTACAACCAAAAACTTTAAAATAAGAAACATTTGGTTTTCTTGAATAGTAAATTTTGAAGGAAGTTTTAGAAGTGTTTTTGCAAAAGAAAACCCTATTTGATATGTAACAAGATATATTTACGGCCTCGGCCCATAGGTATTGAGGGAGACCGTATTCATTTATCATAGTCCTAGCCATTTCTTGTAGTGTTTGATTTTTTCTCTCAACTACTCCATTTTGTTGTGGAGCTCTAGGATAAGATAATTCATGTTTAATTCTATGTTCTTCGCAGTAAGTGATAAAGGATTGGCTATTGAATTCACCACCTCTATCACTGCTTATTCATAAAATTAAAGAATCTTTTTCCTTTTCAACTCTTTTCCTAAATATTTAAAAATGTGAAAAGGCTAGATTTTTATGTTCTAAAAAGAAAACCCAAGTAAAACGAGAAAAATCATCAACCAATACAAAAGCAAAACGATTCCCACTTAGACTTTTGGTTTTAGTAGGACCAAATAAATCCATATAAATTAACTCCAAGGGTCGTGATGTCATGATATCCTTGATGGATTTGAAAGAGAACTTGGTTTGTTTTCCAAGTTGGAACGCATCACAAATGCGGTCCTTTTTAAATTTTAAACATGGAATACCTTTCACCGCTTCCTTGTTTTTTATTCTAGATAGATGGTCAAAAGAAATATGGCCTAATCTCCTATGCCATAACCAAGAGTCATCATTGAAGGCATTCAAACATGTGGCGTTGCATTGTATATTAGACATATCAATCATGTATATATTGTTTTCACGAAATCCAGAAAGTATACATGCATTAGTTTGTCTATCAAATACATTACAAGCTAAGTCATCAAAAATTACATTAAAACCTTTATGACAAAGTTGACTAACACTCAAGAGATCATTCTTGAGGCCATCAACTAAAACAATATTCTCATTCATAGGAGATGAACCAAGTTTAATGTTACCTATACCAACAATCTTGCCTTTGGAGTCATCTCCGAAGGTGACGGTGCCACCTTCATGGTATCTTGATAGAGTTGCAAAGTTTTTGATATCCCATGTCATGTACTTTGAGCAACCACTATCAAGATACTACCGCTTCCTACATCTTTGAGCTTTGGAGTGTACCTACATCATGTAACATATTTGTTGACTTTGGTATCTAAATTTTCTTGGGTCCTTTAATGTTAGCATTATGAACCCAGACATGATTATTTGAGGCATTTATTCTATCAAAATAAAATTTAGCCAAGTGACCCTTTCGGCCACAATAAGTACATGCATAAATTTTATCATACATGACGACATGATGAGTGTGTGGAGTGTGAACATGTTTGGTTTGTGTTGTGTGTTTAGCATGATGTGAATGCAAATGTTGTGACTTATGAGTATGGGTGTGTGTGGCATGAGTTAATTTTTTTGGGATATGTTTCTTAGGAAACATAGCCTCCAATCTAAGTTTGTCAAATTCACATTTCTGTAAAACTTCTCCTAAAGAGTTAATTTTATTCTTTAGGATAGAAATCTCATCTTTATCTATTTGTGAAAATTTAGCTTTACAAGAAATCTTATAAGCATCAAAATCTTTTTGAGTAGAAGTGAGAGTTGAAAACAAATCATCCTTTTCTTTTGTGAGTAAAATTTTATGGTTAAGAGTTTCATTTTTCTTTTTCATTTTTAAATATTTCTTTTTAAGAAAATCATAATTGTGAGATAATTCTTCAGAAGCTTCTCCTAATTCATCCATGGATAATTAACAATCTTCATTAGATGATTCAGAGATTATCTTATTTGTGTTATCATTTGCCATGAAACACATGTGAGCCGTGTCAACTTCTTCGTTAGATTCACTCTCCGAATCCAAGTAGCCTTTAAAGCCTTCTTCTTGTATGGCTTCTTAGAAGTAGAGGGTTTGCTCTTATTTTCTTGACACTCCGCAATGGTGTGCCCCGACTTCCGGCAATTGAAGCAAATGATCTTCTTTTCTTTCTTTCCTTGCCATCTTCTTCTATTTTGAAATTTTACTTTGTTGTACATTCTCCTAACATTCTTCACAAGAAGGGAGAGATCATCATTATCCTCTTCTTCATCATCTTCGTCAGAGAAGATGGAAGAGCTCTTGGAAGCTATTGCTTTCTTCTTTAGAGGAGCCATCTCTTCTCTAGCCTTTCTTTCCATCTCATGGGTCTTAAGATTCCCTATAAGACCAATGAGCTCCATTTCCTCCTTGTCGTTGAGCTCCTTCAAGGTTGTAGCTTTGACTTCCCAAGATGGTGGGAGTGCACGAATGATCTTCCTCACCTTTTGATCGTTGACAATGTCGTCACCTAAGGAAGTAAGACCGTTAGTTATTTTGTAAATTTTGTAACCATATCATCAATGGACTCATTTTCTTGCATGGTAAAGTTTTCATATTGGGAACGTAAGAGGTCAATTTTAGCCCTCTTTTTACTTGTGATGTTCCTTCAGAGTGACTAAAAGGTGAGTCCAAATCTCATATGCAGCTTTACAGTGTATGACTCTAGCAATTTCATCATCATTAAGAGCTTGAAGTAAGGCATAGTGTGCCCTAGCATTTGCATCAAACTCTTTCGTAGCAATATAAGACCAAGTGTCCTCATGCCAAGGGGTGTGCTAAAGGGTTTAGTCACCACTTTTACAACCCGGCTTCCTAAGGATTACAAAAATATGGACATCTTAATCTTCCATATGGGAAAGTTAAGGACATCAAACTTAGGTGGGGTCTTAATACCTTCTGCCATCTTTACTATTGTGTATGAGGATGAAATATGAAAAAATGATTAGCAATTTAGGATCACTTTAAGGTTGTAAAGCCAAGAAACTAGAAACTAAAGCTCTGATACCAATTGAAAAACACCTAAAGGGGGGTGAATAGGTGTTTATGATAATCAAATGCACTTTTAAAAACTAGTTAAGATGTACGATGTAAACGGTCACTCAAAACAAGAAATTGAAGCCGAATTCCCGGTAAAGGGCTCTAGAACTTTTTCTCTTTGATTCCTGTAGATGATGAGTTAAGGTGCTTAATTGCTTTCTTGTTGATATCAGTATAAACCGAAAATGCAAGAAGATGAAATGAATGCAATATTGAAAAAAAAAGCCAAATAGTATCACAAGTATAAGAATGTAAAGCAACAAAGAGCAAGAAGGAATCAATCGCAAACATAAGAGAATTTGTTTCAAGGTTCGAACCACTGTTCTACGTCCCCGCCTTCACCACTATGAAGGATTTCCAATATATCCACAAAGGGAACTTCCACATTGGAACCTTACACCCAAGGGATTACAACTTGGTCTACTCAAGACTGGAGTACCCAACTCCAACAATACTATCCTCCATACAAGAGGAAACTCAACTCAATGGAATACAAGCCACTTGGTGATCTAGGATGACCACAAATACTCTCTTACAACTTCTTATAGAGTGGAGTATGATTTTAGGCTCAAGAAGCTAAGTGAGAGAAGAAAATCAGTTGAAGAGATCTTGAAGACTTAAAAACCAACTGAAAAGCTTTTGAAAAAGAAGAACTTAGAAATGGAAATCAATGAAACACTTCTCTCTTGAAAACACTTGAAACTTGGATATTTTTCTTTTGAAAAACCAAAACCCATGACCTCTATTTATAGGCAAAGGATAAATAACATTCATAAGTGATACTAGGTCATTAGGGTAAGTTTAACCACTTGGAAACAAAAAGTAGCCGTCGGAACCTACAAAAAAACAAAACAGATCCAAAATAGAGCCGTTGTGCCAACCTAGATGTCTGCCGGTCGACCGGCTGGTTGACCGGCACGTCACTAAAATTATAGCCGTTGGCTCCGGTCACCGCCCGGTCGATCACAGGTCATTTTAAAAATAAAAATTTGAACTGCCGTTCGACCAACACAAACACAGAGTGAGGCCCATGCAGTCGGTCGACCGATTGGTCGACCGCAGGGATTGACGGTCGACCGACCCGGTCGATCGACAAACGTGAACAGACGTGTACGCCCACTGCCAAAAAGCCCGGTTGACCGACCGGTAGACCGTTTTGGCCTGAAATAGTTACGGTCGATCGGCCGGTCGACCGTTATGGCCTGAAATAGATTTAAAATAGATTTTTGAACTTTAAAATAATTTTAAAATAATTTTAATTACTTTGAGGGTTATTTAGCATAGTATAGGAGATAAAATACATGTTCTAAACTTGACATAAAAATTTGAAAAATTATGAAACATGTATTAATACTAAATATGCAACAAAAGCAATACTACCCAAAACTTGTATTTTTGAAAAGTGTATTTTTGTGTGTGTAACTTTTTGAGCACATCTATCATATCCTTACTCTTTAACATACTAAAATCTTACAAGAGTCTAGGTGACTACAAGATCTTCAATCGGGCTTTTCCATTTGCATCGTTGAGTTACTTGAATTCTTGATCCCGTATTTGAGTCATCTTGAGTCAACACCACCTTCCTTTAGGGGAAGAAACTTCTTGTGTCCTTAGAACCCCGAAATAATCTTAAACACTTAAACTTGATTAGTACAAATAACTATATATGTTTTGTTATCATCAAAACTCTAAAACCAGGTGATTGTAACCTTGGGCCAACATTATATATATATATATATATATATATATATATATATATATATATATATATATATATATATATATATATATATATATATATAAAGAGAATATATATGTATATCTATGAAAAATAAATAAATCTAATTATTGATTAGCTAGGTGCTTTGGCCTAAGTAACCTTGGTATTTATGCAAAAGATAATTAGATAAGTTTAAAAATAAATATAATATATATATATATATCCTCTTATTAAGCTGGGTATTTGTGCCTTATGAAGCATAAGTATTCACGTCTAAAAGGGGTACATTTTATAGATAAAAACTCTTAGTTTCGTGGCCTTGTCTGCTCGAGTGTTTAAGTCCTTAGGGGTGTTTTCTCACCGGTGCCCTAAGACTGTCCGGTTTGGGTGTCACCGACTAAAGGCTCATTCCGTGGGCAGATTAGAAAGCCTAATGGAATTAAGGAATAAATACCACCAAAAAATATTAAAATAAATAAATATAAATAAGGCATAAGAGTTAATGTTAAAGAACCCTTAGTCAAACTTCACGGTCACGAAGGTGCATATGACTCAGTCTAAAGTAATAGACTAGATGAGAAATACAATTTGACTCCTTACTTTGATTGATGACATGTTTTTAAATAGAGACTAAGTTTAGGAATGAAAGGTTCGATATTCCTATAACTAATAGATTACTTGAACTCTTACAAAAATACTTCAAATATTTTGTTTCTTTCAAAATGCTTTTCGAAAACACTAACATTATTTTTCTTTCTTTATGGATTTTGTGGGTACAATCTACTGAAAATCCTCACGAGACAAAACTCGTCCTCTAGGGGTAACCTAGAGGTTTAACGACTTGTTGCACATGCTCAGTGCAATCGAGTGACCTGCGAAAGTGGTCTAATAATTGATTAGAATTAGTTTTGATGTTTTGCTCGATGACAAGCAAAAGATAAGTGTGGGGGTGTGATCGGTCACATATATTGCATATATATTGTCACATTGCATATATATTGTCACATTATCATGTTTAATATCTATAAATCCTATTAATAAGTCTTATTTTTCTTTTATAAAGTGCAGGCCCATTGCTAAAGGAAAGGGAAGAGAAACGAGTCCAAAAGCCCATCAAATTCTGATTTAATTCAGAATTAATTCGAAATCAGAAAATCAGGACAGATTATGGCAAATCAGGGAGGTTGGAAACTGATTAATTTTGTTTTATCAGAATCCAAATCGGTTTGCTTGAGAATCACCAGAGATCAGATCAGAATCAGAGATAAACAGCAAATCCAGCCAGACCAAAGGGGGCAAATCACACGCCAACCGGATTCCCACCTGGATGTGGCCATTTGGCCACAACCTGGCCGCGGATCCACGGCCGTTTGGTGGAGATAAGGGGAGCATTTGCTCCCCTTATCTCCTCACTCCTCTCCCCTCTGGGTTTTTGCCTATAAAAGGCAGAGTTTGCACTGAAAAAGAAAGCAAAGACTAGGATTAGAATTCTTGTTCATTTTTAGGGTTTTAGGGTATTGTTAGATAGTTTTGAGAAGCTGTATCTCATATTTACTTTTTAGTTTAGACCAGTAAAGGGAGAAGAGTGGAACTGAATGTGTGTTTCATCTTTGAAGTGACAATCAAAGGAGATTCAACTTGCTTGTTCGACTCGACTCAATTCGGTATATCTATGTTTTATTTTCATTTTCTTATTTGCTTTCTTTTTATCATGAGTAACTAAAACATCTTCTGAGCTCACTAATCAATCTCCTCTACCTCCTTTCTCTTGCTTGATTTTTATGAAAGCAACTCTTTTGAATCAGAATAATGCCTAAGTTAAACTTTGTTCTTGAAAGCACATGAGGATGTCTTTCTTTTAAACTTAGACTTTCAAAGCACAAATATTTTTAAGCTATTTTTATTCCATACTTGCTTCTTCGCGCCTGATGGTTTAACATTCTCTTTTTAATGATGTGTTAAGAAAAGTCTTAAGATTTAAAAAAAATCATCTTATTTGTTTTGCTTGAACATCAAAAGAAACTAGAGGTTTTTGCTTATAATAAAAGTGATGCACCAAAATGTTCTTGAGATAAGTAAATAGTTGAGTAGAAGATTAGTGAGCCTAGATTTGTTTTCTATATTAAAAATAACCGAACAATTTTCAACAGTTTTTAAGGATCACCTTTTCCAAAGCCTTATCTAAATTTTCAATTTTTTTAATCATTTCCCTTCTCTCCATTCTCTTTTCAACTAAAAAGAAAAAAGCACCAACACCATCCTTTGTTATTTAACAATTCATCAAAAAGTTTCTATCGCATTCCTCCTCGTGGACACGACCCGTTAGCCCAAAGCTAGACGGTAGTTCTTATCACTTTCACTTTTCAATCATGTTGCAAATGGCAAGCACATCAGTCGTTTACAAGTAATAAAGCAGTGAGTAGAGTATCGTTCCCACGAGGATTAATGTCTATTAAGTACCAAACTAATTTTTTCTAATTTTATTTGAACAATTAATTAAAAAGATGATTTAATTTAAACTACTGACAAGAAACTAAAAGAGTTGATTTTTATAAGATAAAAGTGATAGGGCAATTGATTTCAACAAATATAATCAGATATAAAATTGTGCTTGTGCTAGTGAATTCTAACTATTCATGTGAACAATGAAAGTTCTTAACCTAACTATTATTCTCTCTCGAGCAATACTAATTCTATCTTCTAATTCAAGAACCTACAATCTCTCGATCCAGTAAATTTACAAGTAAGAAGAAGCATTAAATACAGTGAATTTTTCTATATGATTGTACAACTTCTCTGTCTTAAGTGCCAAATTGTAGTTTCTATTCCTATGATGCTATTCCAGGTTATCTCCTCTCGGTCTCAAACCTAACCATCCGTATAATTGTTGGCCACCAATTAATAACAAGAAGATTGAGAATAAAAACTTAACTTGCAAATATTTAAACTTGAAGAATAAAATAGTAGAATAGCATAAAGCAACAAGATTATATCATCATAATATTTAGCCTACATCAATGCTCTAGCTATGGAGAATTGGTGCATATTTGAAAAGACACAAAACATGATAAATAATATAGACTTCATGAAATAATAAATTAGAAGGAGAAAGAGATTAGAAAACACCAATTTAGAAACTCTAGATGATGCCTCCTTGTTGTTCTTCTTCAACTTCAATATGGAGAATTTATTCTCCAAAAACTAAAAAACTGAAATCTAAAACCCTAATATAAAATTTATTTCTATGATGAGAGTCATGAGAGATTGATGAGATTGATATAATTACAAGAGATTACAGCCATTTATATAGACCTCAGAGCCAATTCAATCAGGAACACATTAGGACTTCTAATCCTACATCAGTTTGGTGTGAGAATTCAATCCTAATTTGATCTGCAGATAATTGACGTTGATTGTTCAATATAGCTTGACAAACAACTGAATTAGAAAATAATGTCAACAAAAGAATTGTAGCCCTTCACGTTATCCATAGCATCTTGAATCATTAGAATTAGATACCTACAGCGAAAGTTATGATCACAATACTAAAACGTGTTCAGTCTGAATCTGAGTCTGAAACAGATTTCTACTCTCTGTTGAACAGTAGACGGCTGCTCAGCCAAAAATTTGGCTACCCAGCTGAACTTTGACTTGATTTGACCTCAAACTTTTGTTAGATGCTTTTTCATATTTTATAAACTCTTTTAACAAGTTTATTAGGTCTTTGGATGTCTGAATCTTGAAATATACTACTGCAATCATCTCTTTAACATCAATTTTCTATTTTTTCTTCTCTTTTCTCTAATTTGTGCTATTGACCTAATTTCTGCATATACTACTGCAGCCATCTTCAAGTTCAATCTCTTATCAAGAATCCCATCTTATTATCCAAGAGATTTAAATCCTAATATATCCCACCATCTTTCCTAAGTTTTCTGATCCTATGCATCTTTGTGAATATGTTATAGTTCTTAACTTGAGATTTTGATTCAAACTTTTCATAGTTAAACTTTTTTATTTTTAACAATATAGAAGTTTCGAAGTATTACCACTCCGTTGCCCTTTAAGAACTTCTTTTTTTTTTTACATATAACTTATCCAATTATCTTTCGTGGAAATATCAAGGCTTCTTGAGACCAAAATGCCTAACTAATTGATCATTAGACTTATTAATAAATATAATTTTTTTATATTTTTTCAACTTTGCTAACTATCTTTCATGTAAATACAAAGGCTTCTTGAGGCCAAAGTATCTAGCTAATCAATAATTTTTTTCTTTTTTTCAAGAATTAAGTAATTCTCATATCTCAAGGTTAAACCAATGTGTAAGTGTAGATACGATGTATATTCACGTAAACAAATTCTAGATGTTATTCAATTTTCTGATTTTTCATCTTTTCTCAAAGAATTAGGGAATCTATCAAATTGATATCCCTTTCCAATTCAAACCATATGGTTACTAAATCTTTTAAAACTAGATAAAATTATGAAAATTTAATTTTTTTAGTTAGTAAAAGAAAAAGAGAAATCTAGTAAAAATCTTAAAAAGAAAAGAAATAAGAAATTAAAAAATTCTAACCTAAAAATAAAAAAAAGAAAAATAAAATCCTAGACCACTCCCGCATACCTAAACTTTGGCATGTCCTCAGCAAAGAAAGATGACAATAATCCATGGAAATCACAAATATATATCACCTCCCCAATTTTTTTTTAATTCCTAGACAATGTGAACAAATTCTCTATTAGAAATTACCCATGTCTATAAAATAAATAAAAAATCATAAACATTCATTAATAGAAAAGAAATCACCTAGATAATTTGGAATTCAGATACACAAATTTTTCTTCAGCTGTCCAGAAGAAATGTCCGCTGCCTAGCCAAACTTTTAGCTTTGCTGGTTTTGAGTTTTGGTTCACTTGTTTCTATGATCTTGGTTGTTCATCCTGTAGATATGATTTTGAATTTGGGTTTGATTGAGTATCTGATACAGAAAAATAAAATAAAGTAAGAAAAAACTAAAATAAAATCAAAAATATAAAAATAGAGGTTAGAAAACTTGGGTTGCCTCCCAAGAAACGCTTTAAGTTATAGTCTTTAGCTAAAGTTTCTTTAATCTTCATGGAGGCTCATGTATGGAAGGTGTTAGCCTCGATAATTTTTTTGCTATCTTTTGAACTTTCTTTCATAGTTAGTTTGGTGGTGCAGCTTTCAAGTAGAAATTTTGCTTCTCAATTTTTGCATTCTTGGACTTGGTGGACTTGAGTTGATTGGACTCTTTGCTAAGCAACTTTTGAGGCTCCTCTTTTGGTACTTCAACTTCTTACTTGTCCTTGTTATCAATTTCGAAGCACTTCTCAACATTCGATGGTTGTGGCGTGGCTTTAAAAACTTTGAAAGTAACTTGCTCATCTTACACTCAAAGGATGATTCTCCTTTTTCCACATCATTCAAAGTTCTTCTTGTGGCTAAGAAAGGTCAGCCTAATATGAGGGAAATAGTAATCTTCCTCCATGTCAAGTATGATGAAATCTGCAGGAAAAAAGAACTTGTCAACTTTAACAAGCACATCTTCAATAACACCAAGCGGGTATTTTATCGATCTATCCGCCAATTAGAGTGAAACAGTAGTCTGCTTCGGTTCTCCCAAACCCAATGCCCTCAAAATAGAGAGATACATTAAATTTATACTTGCACCAAGATCACATAAAATATTATCGAATTTTAAGTTTCCTATAATGTAAGGCATAGAAAAACTCCCTGGATCCGTAAGCATGGGAGGTAGTTTGTTTTGTAGGATAGCACTATACTCCTCGTTTAGCATCACCGTACCATGTTCTTCTATTGTCCTTTTGTTATTCAGGATATCTTTCATAAACTTGGCATACTTCGGCATTTGCGCTAAAGCATCTGCAAAAGGAATGTTAATGTGCAACTTTTAAAAATATTCAGAAATTGTAAAAACTACTTATTTGTATGGTTTTTCTTTTGTCTCTGAGGAAATAGTAGTGGCGGAACATATGACTTGACTGGGGGCTTCACTGCAGGATTTGGATCAGGCTCAGATTCCAATGTGGTTCGGCTGTTCGGCTGAATTTTCGGCTGCGCAGCCGAAAATTCTTCTCTGCTTTGGCCTCTCTTTCTCTGGTTGTCTTCTACTCCTTTTCTAATATCTTTCTAATGTACTATTTCAGAAGACTTCTTCTGTACCTGGTCCAATTGCTTCCCGCTCCTTAAGCTAATCACATGTACTTGCTCTTTTGGAATTTTATCGGTGTTGCTTGGTAGCGATTCTTATGTTCTTATAGAGAGTAGACTAGCAATTTGTCCCACCTAAAGTTCCAGATTGTGTATAGATGATGCTTGATTTTTGATGAGGGCTTCTTGATTTTCTATTTTTGTCTCAGTATTCGCCATGAAAGTGTGCATAGTTACAATAAGTTACTCCATTACAGTTTCTAAGCTTGATTTCTTCTCTTGTGGCAATAGGTGTTTTTGGTGTTTGAAGACCCACTTGCTTTGTTAATAATGCGAGTTGGACATGAATTATTGTGATATCATTAGGTCCATGCATGCCCGTAACCTTCTCCGACGTCGCTTTTTCAGTTTGCCATTGATAATCATTTGACGCCATCTACTCTAACAGCTTATAGGCTTCATCTCTATCTTTTTGCATAAGTGCTCCAACAGTCACCGCATCAACCATCATCTTTGTCTTCAGTTGTCGCCCGTTATAAAAGAATTGGATCTCCAACCAATTAGGGAAACCATGATTTGGAACTTTCCTAATCAAGCCTAGTATCTTTCCCAAGCATCATAAATAGATTCAATATCAAATTGGGTAAAGATTGTGATATCACCTCGAAATTTTGTTGATTTTGCGGGTGAAAAGTATTTGGTGAGGAATTTATTTGCCATCTTATCCCATGTAGCAATTGATTCCTTCGGAAAAGATTTAAACCATATCCTTGCTTAATCTTTGAGTGAGAAAGAAAAAATCATCAATCTTACCTTTTTTGCCGGCACACCGGTATACTGTTGTGTATCACAAATCTCTAAAAAGTTTGCAATATGCTCAGACGGATCATCATTGGGAAGACCTTCAAATTGAAAATCATTTGGCACCATCCGAATCAACCCTATTTTCAATTTGAAGTTGTCCGCTTGGGTTGCTGGTTTCTTAATGCATGATGTTGCTCTAATCAGGGAGGGACTAGCATAGTCCCTCAGTGTTCTTCTTTCTTCTTGGCATGCCATCACCGCTTCTCGATCTTTCTTCTTTTTAAACAAGCGTCGTAAGGTCCTGTCGATCGCTGGATCAAGAGTATGGAGTTTTAGCTCTCCTAAATAGTTTCATAAATCAATAACAAAGCAATTCCTGAATAATCCTCCCCTGTCTCCACTATAGGTCGGCTGCATTGCCAAAATTTTGGCTGCCTGGCCAAATTCTTGTAGCTTTTACGGTAGCGTCTTCTGCAGCTTGTAAAATAGAATCCAGATGTTAAATTTGTAGTGTAAATTCGAATTAAAACTAGTATAAAATATCATTGATATCAATAGGAAGCAAACAATCCCCGACAACGGTGCCAAAAACTTGATATTGTGAATGGCAAGTGCATCAATCATTTACAAGTAATAAAGTAGTGAGTAGAGTATTGTTCCCACGAGGATTGATGTTTATTGAGTATCAAACTAATTTTTTCTAATTTTATTTGAACAATTAATTAAAAAGATGATTTAATTTAAACTGCTAATAAGAAACTAAAAGAGTTGATTTTTATAAGATAAAGGGCAATTAATTTCAGCAAATATAATCAAACATAAAATTATCTTGTGCTAGTGAATTCTAACTATTCATGCTAATAATGTAAAGTTCTTAACCTAACTAGTATTCTCTCTCGAGCAATACTAATTCTATCTTCTAATCAAGAATCTACAATCTCTTAATCTTGTAGATTTACAAGTTAGAAGAAGCATTAAATACAGTGAATTTTCTATATGATAGCACAACTTCTCTGCCTCAACATGCCAAGTTGTGGTTTCTATTCTAATAATGCTATGCTAGGTTATCTCCTCTTAGTATCAAATCTAACCATCCGCATAATTGTTGGCCACCAATTACTAACAAG
Organism: Agave tequilana; assembly: GCA_038442645.1. Taxonomy (NCBI): domain Eukaryota; kingdom Viridiplantae; phylum Streptophyta; class Magnoliopsida; order Asparagales; family Asparagaceae; genus Agave; species Agave tequilana. The sequence goes on along the minus strand of JAVJIF010016716.1, from coordinate 46,724 downwards.
AAGATTGAGTATAAAAACTTAACACGCAAATATTTAAACTTGAAGAACAAATAACAGAATTGCACAAAGCAACAAGATTATATCATCATAATATTTAGCCTACATCAATGCCCTAGCTATGGAGAATTAGTTCATATTTGAAAATATGCAAAACATGACAAATAATATGAACTTCATGAAATAATAAATTAGAGGCAGAAAGAGATTATAAAACTCCAATTTAGGAACTCTAGATGATGCCTCCTTGTTAATTTTCTTCAACTTCAATATGTAGAATTTATTGTCCAAAAGCCAAGAAACTGAAATCTAGAACTCTAATTAAAATTTATTTCTATGATGAGAGTCATGAGAGATTGATGAGATTGACACAATTACAAGAGATTGTAGCCCTTTATATAGGCCTCAGAGCCAGTTCAATTAGGAACACATTAGGACTTCTAATCCTACTTCAGTTTGGTGTGGGAATTCAATCCTGAATTGATTTGAAGATAGCTAACGTTGATTGCTGAATTGGATTTACAAACAACCAAAAAAGAAAATAGTATCAACAGAAGAATTGTAGCCCTTTACGTTCTCTTTCCATAGCATGTTGAATCATTAGTATTGGACATCTATAGCGAAAGTTATGATAAATATACTAAAATATGTTCAGTCTGATTCTGAGTCTGAAACAGATTTTCGCTCTCTGTTGAACAGTAGACGGCTGCTCAGCTGAAAATTCAGCTATCTAACTGAGCTTTGACATCAAACTTTTGTTAGATGCTTTCCCATATTTTATAGACTCTTTTGACGAGTCTATTAGGCCTCTGGATGTCTGAATCTTGAAATATACTGCTACAATCATCTCTTTAACATTGATTTTCTGTTTTTTTATCTCTTTTCTCTAATTTATGCTCTTGACCTAATTTTTGCATAAACTTAAACAAAAACACCCATGCAATATTAAATATGTAACAAATGAGGTATAAAAGTGGTACAAAATATAGATGATAATCACAATTATCAGTTCGCAGACATACGGTATGATTAGTAAAACCCAGTGGGTGAGCAGGGTGGGAGCATAGCTAAGCCATTTCTGGCAAGGCTACACAATTAAGCTCAGATGGTAGACACACAGCTTAGTTAAGCTCTTGACAAAGCAAAAAAATTCAGGGGCTTTAAGCCCAAACGCTGATATAGAACCGCAGAGCGATTAAGCCTAGAGGCTAAGCAAAATGGGTACATAGCTAAATCATGCCTGATGAGGCTACGCATTAATTTTGGCTGGCAGCTACACGGTATAACTAGTAAAACCCAGGGGTTTGTGCCAAGCGGGAGCGTTGTAAGCCGTGCCTGACGAGGTGTCTAATAGGCTAATTACACAGTCACGCGGCTTCGCTAGGCTCCTGACGAAGCTAGAAAATCAAGAGGGTTAAAGCCCAAAAGTTAAAGAAAAACCCGGAGGCTAAATGACCATGAAGGTCAGCCACGCATGATAATAAAACAAAAATAGAATACATCACAGGCAGTGTATATGTACAGGTATTAAACAACACTATTACAAGCAATTGTCACACTAGTATAAATACAAATCCACAGAATCACCAGTACAAATATAAAATCACCGATACGATGACTAAACAATTGCACAGATGCTAATCAACCCGACGAAGTGGGGAAACCCAGCATAAAAGCGAGAACACTCATTTATAATATCAGAATATGTTATAATTCTCAGAACTCCAAACACCAACGCGAATACGCATTCAATTACCATTAAATATAATATAACATATATTATAGAGAGAGTTGCAGGAGAAAGAGAATAAAGAGAGATAAAATTTGAGAGAGAGGAGGAGGTTAGCAGAAGCCACACATGGGGCCCCTACGCTGGGCGTGGGCCCGGCGACACCGCGTAGGCCGCACCAGCCTTGTGCCAGCCATGGGTGGCTGGTGGTGGCATGCGGCCACACCAAGGAGGAGGGGTGAGGTGGTATTGGGTTTGGTGATGGTGTGACGTTGGAGTTGGAGATGATGATAATGGTGGAACTGAAGGGGAAGATGGTGAAATTAGGGAAGTGGGAGGAAGAAAAAGGTAGTGGGAGCTATGGTGGTGGAGTGGGAGGAGAAATTAGAGGTTGTGGAAGAGGAATTGGGTGAAACTGGTAGAGGAATTGGAAGTGGGATGGTGATTTAAAAGGTGAAAATGGAGGAGATGATATTGAAGGAGATGGTGGTGGTGATTTTGAAGGAGGAGGAGTTGGGGGTGCCGGAGTTGGGGCCATCGGCTGGGGGTCGCCGGTGTGGGTGATCGGCCGGAGGAGGTTGGTGGTTAAAGTGATGGTGAAAGTGGAGGTGGTAGTTTATTGGAGAAGAACAAAATGAAGATGGAGATGGTGGTGTTAGGGTTGAGAGAGAAGGAGAGATTGGGGGAGAGGGGCCGCTGTCGGTCGCCGCCGGCCTAGGGCGCCGCCGGAGGTGGGTGAGCTGATGGAGGTGGCGCCAGACTGGTCTATAGAGGGAAGAGGGAGAGAGTGACTAAATGAGAGTGTAAAGATTAGAGAAATAGAGAGAATGAGAGAGATTTATAGGGGAAGAGGGGAAACCCGCTGTAACCCCTGGTTTAGATGTACATGTCATAGTATCGATACTTGATATGGTGTACATATTTTATTTTATTTTTCTGCAAGTTAGACTAACCTGATTTCAGTTTCAAATATTATTTCCTAATATTTTAGATTTTTTTGGATTTTCTGAATTTTTTCTGTATTATTTGGGATAATCTCCGAATTCAGTGTCGACCGATACCGATAATCGACTCCATGATTTTGAATTTACAAACGGGATTGAATTTTTGAAATCTACTTTCAAAATCATTTTTTCTATTTTAACGTATTATTGGAGATTTTTCTAAATTAGTCAAAAATCCGGCCGAACTGGGTCGATCGGCATCGCTGATACATTCTAGGATTTTAAACTTGCAAAATATACTGGATTTCTTGAATCTGATTTCACAATACTCCTCAGTGTAATATTCTCTATTTTACAGAATTTTCAGAAATTGTTCTAAACTAGTCTAATTTTACCGAATAAAATAATATTAAATAAATCATTTTTATTCTTTTCTTTTCCACCAATCCTCTTCTTTTCTCTCCACCCACCTCCACTCCATCGACTTCTCCACCCACCTCCACTCCACCGACTTCTCTCTCCATCTTTCTAAACTTTCTCACTCTAATTAACTCCCTCCTCTCTATAATCTCTTCCTCTTTCTTTTTTTCTCTCAAGACACAGCCGCCGCCGCAACTCTTCACCACCGGCGATTACGTCAGCCAATCTCCATGCCGACAGCCATCTCCGGCGCTCCAGCTCCCCTCCCACATCCTCTTCTCCTTAAGCTTTTCCTCCTTCCCCCTTCTCCACTACCAATTCCACCAATTAACTCAACCAACTCCTCCATAATCTCCACCACCTTCTTCCCAAATTCCACCACCACTCTTACCCAATCTCCTTGATCGGTCACTGATATTGCATATTTATCATCATATTTTCATATTTATTATTTAATAAACTTTGCTTTAATTATCTTTTTTGTAATTATTTGCAGGGCTTTTACTAATGGAGAAGAAAGAGAAACGAGTTCAAAAGCCCACTAAAGTTCAGATTAAATCAAAATCAGAATTAGGGCAATTGCTAGATAAAAATTAGAGCAAATCAGAGAGATAGCACCAAATAAAAATTGGTTAAATTCGTATTTTGATGGATCCATTTCAGTTAGCTAAAGATCAACGATGATATAGATGAATCTAAAACCAAAACTGAAAATCTATCAGGAGATAAAGGATGTTGGAGAGATCAAAAGCTCGCGCACCCTGGATGCAGCCATCTGGCCACATCCAGGCCGCAGATATGCTGCAAATGCCGCATTTTTGCCGTAATATAATTGAGATATAGGGATCGTTTGCTCCTCCTATCTTCAGACGCTCTCTCCCGTTATGTTTCTGCTATAAATACTTGCCAATTCTGAGGCCAGAGAACGATTAGGCAGAGAAGGATTCTTAGGCTAGTTTTCATTCTAGTTTAGTGTAGGTTTTCATTTTTATGTAATTTTTATTTCTTTGTAAACATAGGTTAGAATAGATTCATGTAAGTAAGAGAGAGATTTATGTTGAGAGTGACACAAATGTAACCTGCCTCCTTTCTTTCATCGTTTCTCTTTGTAATCAAAAGGTACAAATTTTTATGTTCTTCTTTATTTTCGTATTCTTTTTCTCCTTCCTAATTTATCTCTTTTGGTTTTGATGATAATCCAAGTGAGTCGAATAGCATCAGTATTGCCTTGCCTTAGCGAGTGCCATCGATAGCTCATGACGATGGATTCCTCCCTATATTTGTATCATTTCATACTTGCTTGAAGAAGCCTTGATGATGTAATGTGAATTGAGATTGAGATTAATATTATGAGTTATGCGCTGATCGCCTCCAGATTAAGGTAAACATGCAACGAATCCAAGGTAAGTCATCAACCAAAAGAGGTAAGTATTTCTTTTAGTTTTTTCTTTCTTTCTTTTAATCCATTAGTTTAGATCACCTCCAATCACACCTCTCTTTTCTTCACTCTTTTTATTTCTTTCTTTAACTTAGTTTTCAATTTTCTAAAATCACCATCTTCTCAATCTACCACTTTCTTCTTAACTTAACATAGTTTTTTCCTTTTTTCTTTCTAAAGAACAAAGAAGAACTTTAACTATTTTTAGTGAACTAAAAGAGAACTTTCTAAAAGCTTCCATTCCTAGTCCCTCCTTGTGGATCACGACTCCCATAGCCACTTGTTATCGTGGTAATATTGAGAACTTGCACACTTCTATTCTTAAGTTCTGAAATTCTTTATTTTTCAGTGCAGGTTTAACATCAATTACTCCTCATCAACCGGCTCCAATCACCCAATCAACCACCATTACTTCCATCCTACCCCAATCCTCCATCTTCCTCATAATCACCATCATCTTTATCACCTTCAACACCACTCACATCGTCACTCCTCTCCACCATCATCAACATCACTATCACACCCTATCTTCCCTCCCCTCTTCCTTCCATGGCAGCCGACCACCTCTGCCAGGCCTGCCGACTGCGGCCGGCCATCTGGCTGGCCTCGCTACCCTCGGCCGGCTGGCCAACCACTCTCTTTTCCCTCTTTCTTTTCTCTTTTGGTTTCCTTCTTCTCTCTCTGAATCTGATTTTCTTTCTCTCGCTTTCTCTCTCTGTCTCTCTTTCTCTCTATGTGGATCTAAATCCAACAAGCCAAACCAAAACCCATTAACTCAAACCCAAACCCCATTTACCAAATAATCCAAATCACTTCAGTTTCGAATATGGGTTATTGGATCCTAACCTGACCCATTAGTAACCCAGACCCACTCCAAAACCAATTAAAGGTAAACTTTGCACAAAACAACCTATTGAATAATATTTCTTATATTCTAAACATTTTAAATTACAAATCTAACTTATTTTAATGATTATAATGTTCGGGCTATACTGGAGCATCCGGACTCCGAATTAGACGATTCTGGAGTAGCTGTGATCGTAGAAAGACGAGCTACATTCCTATGATAACTATATGAGTGTTTTAATTTATAAATTATAATTTATAGTGTTGAATGTAATCACTAGATTACTTTATTTAATAAAACATGATTATCGGTGATTCACTATTAATATTATTTAATAAATTAAAATTATTGTTAAAACATTGTAATTAGAATATGCCTGACTGCTATTTAAAGATGATTAATAAAATAATAAATTATTATGTTTCTTGATTTAATATAAACATTGGTGAATTATCTATATATAGGGAAAGATGTTAATAAAGAAAATTCAGATTTATAATAAATTGATAATTTAAATATGGTAATCCAGATAATTATGTTTAATTACTTTGTGATATCGATCATGTTAATAATATTGAAATTATTATAACAAAATAATAATAAATTGACACATGTCCATATTAATTATATCACCTAGACACTGGCACTGCTACACAGATATTCTATTATACAAGATCACTGTTACTTTATGTACTTGTATCACCATTATACGGACACTATTATTTTATGTAATTGTATCATCTAGTACACTGGACATTATATTTCAAGTATACACTTGTTACACTTGACACTGTTATTTTATGTGCTCGTATCACCATTACACAGATGCTCTATGTACTTGTATACTTATTACATGGATCCTGTATTATACTGGATATTATTATTACATTTGTATCTCACTATTACATAGATTTACCTGTATACATGTGTTGATTGTTTTTGTATTCATGTTGCATGGATCATTATTCATGTACATGGATATTCATGTATTTCTGTTGCATGACTATTTTCTGTTACTGATATCAATATGATACTCCTGTTACTGGACATGAGTGTTGTTGATATATGATGTATAAAACTAAGTGCCATGTGGATCTAAGTCGTAGGGGTCACCTCTAGAATCCCACATTTCTTATTTTCCATTTCTCGTTATCTTGTTTTATAATATCAACAAAGCTCATGTCCTATTATCGTATTAAATGTACCATGCAGTGTTCCTGTTCTTGATATTTTATGTAGTTAAATATAATAAAAGTAATATGAAGTTGGGGGGACTTGAAGGTTGACTAGGTCATATCGGGTGGATGTCCAAGATCCATTATACATCCCACTGCAGGGGATGGGGTAGTGCTGCCTGCCCATTGTATATAGCTCATTGAGCTCCCGCTTCCTATTTCTGGTTACTTGTTTCACCATAGCAGGCCGGCTCTAGTCTTAGCAGCCAGGGAATTGTTTATGGTCATGATCCTGGGTTTACACGGGATACACCCACCCGATAAGAGCTCCTTGACCATTGAGTATCCAATTAACATAATTAAATAAAATAAACAATGATCACGACAGAAATGTTTGATATTTGATTACTTTCTCGTTCGGATAATGGTACCTGTATGCCATGTCCAGATGGGTTTGGTTAGAGTACGGGCTCCATTATGAACTGCCAGTGGTATGAGACACCAAAAGAGATCGATTAAAATATCAAGTGATACAGATTATTATTATTATATAATTATTATTTATTTCTTACCACCTGTGTGATATTTTGCATGATGACATGTCTGTGTATAGTGTATTAAACATCATGATTATGTTGTTTATTATTTTGTTATTATACATGTATAGCTGTACTTCATACATTCTCCGTAGAGACATTGTTTCTGTATATTCACGAACACTGTGGCATGTCATCATATTTATACCGTGTTAAGCTTCACCATGTTATTATACTCAATATTTCATGTATTCTTTATAGACACTATTGTTGTACACTCACGACCCTATAACATGATTATGTCATTTATATTCACTGTTGATACTATCATGTTACTGTTGCTATTAGCTTAATCAGTAGATATTACATAGATATATAAATGAAGAAACGGCCGATAGTAAAATTTTCAGAATATTGGGCATCGATTACTCTGAACTATATAGCCTAAAATTTATAAGAACGGCTCTCTAGAGGATAACCCGACTGCAGATTAAACATTTCGAGAATACTTAAGTCATGCAAGATTGGCTTAATAGATCGTAAATAAAGATCATGACAAGTTGGTCAATATGCAGCTAGAAAACCCGGTTCGTTAAATCCATGATATACGTTAGGCAAAAGAAAACTGGGGAACGAGACTAGGGTACTAAACTCTGACGGAACTAGCCACAAGCGAAGTTAGGACTAGGTGAGACCATTGCGTAACACAGTATCAGACGCTAAGCACTAGGGTGTGGCGGAGCTAGCGCTCTGCAAGGCTCGCATTTGGCGAAGCTCATGCGGCAAAGTTAGCGCGTAACACAATGCTAAATACGAAGTGTCAGGGTGCAGTAAAGTCCATGCCTGGTTGGGCTAGCGTGCTAGTACACGACTCATGCTCGGCGAGACTAGTAGGGTCCATGGTTCATCAAGCTCATAAGGATTGCTAGGCGATGTGGCTCCAAAGAACATGATCAAGAATTCACATTAACCGAGATGAGTCATAAGTGTTATCTTCTGCATATCAATTTTATGGTAGATCACTCCTAAAGATACTTAAGCTCCGTGAAGTTGATAGAAGAGATCGTGATCATTTCTGAAATAACATAGAGAATACCATGGCTCCTTCTGATAGATGTTCTGCATCTGGAAAACTATTTTACATGGATACCTCTCGTGTAATGATACAGTCTATCTGATTATATAAGTGATGACTACCCTACCTCTTGTACTAATCTCTGTGTTGCGTCTATACATATAAGCTTAGAATGTTAAGCCGAAGAACTGTCCAGTATAAGATGACACCATGTATTAGAATCAAAGAATTCTAGGATAGTGTGAGAAAGAACCAGATTTGCCCAGTTGTTACCTCTCTAGTCTACACATATCTTAAGTTGGTATAAAGACTATGAAAATCAAAAAAGTGAAAAATGGAGGGGATAAAGAAATCAAAGGAAGGATGATCAAGAAAAATAGATAACTATGCACTTGTAGTTGGATTGTATAATCAGGACTCATGCATTCTAGTTGCAAATTCTTTTACCATTAATTTGCGAACTAGTTATACTGTGGATGTGAGAGCCGAAGCTCTGATACAATCTGTAACGCCCCGATCCCACGGGTACAAAGGTCTCACTGCGACGTATTTATGTAGGTTGAAAGTACCCTCACATATATACGCTAAACATCAGTGCAGGCAAGAATCAGAGTATGAAAGTACGTGGTGCATTTTACATTCTAACATATGAGTACAATAACAAAGTTATCACATGATGTGACACAATATTAGATGAATATTAAATCACCGATAGGCGTAAATACGAGAATGCAAAGAGATATACAATGATGAATAGTATAAAATGCACTCACGAGTTACAAAAGGAAAACTCGAGAGACGAGTAGAGGGCTTGGAAGGATATGGTCCCGAACTGGTCTTCGCTGATCCACTATGCTTCCGCTGCACCACTCTGATCAACTGGATGTCTATCACGGTCAAGCTCTGGGATCTGGACATGCAGATTCAGGGGAGTCAGAAAACTCCCCAACGAGTGGTGTGATGAATGCTAAGTGGCGTGCAGGAATAAGCACAAGTATATTGATAAATCCGAATCAAAAGCATGCATTAAAAATCATGTCTTGAGCATGCACACCCGAGCATGAATGAGACATTAAATAATGCGATGTATATATGCGACAAAGGCAGTTGTATGGCTCAGAAGATAGATTAATGAGATTGATACTTCGAGGGGATAATCCAAACAAAGAACTCATATATATACCATATACCTCATGCCTCCATCAACTGAGTACGCAGAAGTTGAGCTGTCCACAATAACAGCTTAATAGAGCAGTATGAATCATTAAAAAACAGTAATTATACGGTAACTAAAGGATCCGTATAAAGCCAAGAATAAGCAAGTCATGAGATTAGGCACAATAATACAAGTATAACACCAGGCAAGAGACATGGTGTATACAATATGATAACAGCAGGAGATCAGTAGAGTAATACACAGGTGATAAAATCAGGAATATATAATATAATAATATAATCATAATAAAACTAAAAATACAAATTAAAACCCGATGAAAGCAAATATGGCAAAATCAGCAGTATAACTCAGATTACGACTTCATGAGATAAGTACATCGAAGGAATAAAACAAGAAAACCCTCATCTATATACTGTATATCTCATGTTGTAGTAATCTGAATGTATACAACCTGAATTGCAAAAAAGCATAACGAGTTATTAATTAGCATCCTATTATTATTACTCATCCTACCTATATATCTAGGTATGTGCCCTAGCGTCCTAACACACATACATCCATATATAAGTAAACCGAGGTTGTTATTGAAAACTTATGAGGAAACAATAAGTTATGTTTACAGTGGGTTCCACGCATACGCTGAACCACAACCTAAGATGTTTCAGAGCTGACCTGGAACCTGTCGCTAGGAAAACAGGAGGTGGGTCTTATATTATGCCCATTCGGGAATATAATAGGAGGTAGGGAGTCAGCGCTCTCCTCGGAACACCTGAAGGCCCTCAAGTAGAATCAAAAGTTTGAGTTGCACACCATACCTAATACCCCTGTAAACATATTCACCACTTGAAGTCCATCAATCTTTCCCTTACCCGATGTAAATTGTTCTTTTTATAGTTTATTATTATGTAATTATCAATTACGGGAATGGCAGGAGCATGACATGTTCAGGAAGTTATAGGAGTACATAAGTACTATAGATTCAGGTCACTGTATATAATACAAGATAGCAAGACAGGATTTCTGAAAATCTGATAATCACAGGGCAAGCAGTAATATATCAGGTGGTAGGTGTTAAGTGATATCAACCAGGTGTCAGGTGATAAGATGGAGGAGTCAGGTGTCAAGTATTGACATGTGGTAGCATATTAGGTAATAAACATAGTAGAAATCACTATCAGGAAAATAATACCGATACATGGGATCGATATGAATAAAGAAAAATGGTACCGATACAGGAGATCGGTATGAATTCAGAAAAATGATACAATTTGGAAAATAGTATAAGTAATGCTTTCAAACTCTTCACAATCATCAATTAAAGAATAATAGTTGAATATCAATCAGGCAAGCAGGCAAGCAAGCAAGCAACATCCAACTGAAGCAAAACAGTGCTGGGGAAAAGATCAGCGAACAATGTTTTATCACCAAAGCGCCGATGGAACTCAGAAATGACTCGGCTTAAGATGCGAGTATAGAAACTGGTAGGGTTCCGACTAGGCATGTTTAGTGGTAAAACACTGAGCGCTAAGTTGTCTTTTCAGGCGTAGCTAGAAAGTCAAAAGGACTTTGATAAACCTCGGAGAGGTTAAGCCCGGAGGCTGTGTATGTACTTGCAGGAGATGTTAGTACCAACAACACACATGCAAATATCAATAGTAGGCAAGGGAACTGACAAGCGGGTATACGGGGAGACTAAGCAAGCAGATGTATAATTAGACCGTGTCTGACGACTCGCATACACATGGTATAGCTATTAAAACCCAGGGGTTCAAGCCAAGCGAGAGCGTAGTAAGCGGTGCCTGACGAGGTGTCCAATAGGCTAATTACACAGTCACACAGCTTAGCTAGGCTCTCGATAAAGCTAGAAAATCCAGAGGGTTTAAGCCCGAAAGCTGATATAAAATCGTAGAGCGGTTCAGCCCGGAGGCTGATGATTATAAATGGTCAGCCATGCATGGTATAAAGCAGTGAAAAAACACATCACATATATGGTATATGTATAGGAAATAAACTACCCCGCTACAAATATTTGTCAAAGGCATAATACATGTTTAATCCTGGGCACTCGACCACATACAAATACATGTATACAAAATACAAATAAAACAGGGGATTTCAAAACATAATTTTCCCAAAGTACATATCAACTAGACGAAGCGGGGAAACCCAAATAATAAGGTGAGAACACTCGCCTAATAATATTCAAAAAATGCCAAAAAATCTCAGAAAATACAACGAAATCTCTGAAGTCTGAAACTCCGAATACCTACGCAAATACGCGTTCAAATATTATAAAATATTATATACATATTAATATATATACATATATAAATACACACACACACACATATATATATAAATAGTGAGTGGAATAAAGGAGAGAGAGGGAGTATAGGGGAGAGAGAATCAAGAGAGAGGGTAGAGATCCAGGAGTAAGAAAGAGAGAAAAAAGGAGAGAGAGGGCAGCACCCCCTGCTCTGGCCAGGGCCAGAGGGGCCTGCCCCTGTCGTGCACTGGCCGTGGCTACGCGGCCAGGCGCCATTGGAGGCGCGGCGCTGGCCATCACTGGCTGCAGGTTGCTGGCCGGGCCCAAGGAGAGGGGTAGGGGTTTTATTTTTAGTGGTGATGGTGTTTGGTTGTTGGTGGGTGGTGTTGATGATGGGTGATGGTTGGTGGATTTGGTGGAGGTGGTGGAGAATTGTTAGGGGAGGGGGTGAATTGGTGGTTAAGATTGAAGCTGATGATGAGGAAGGAGGTGATGATGGAGATAGCAGTAGGAATTGAGGAGTGAGGGTGGGATTTGGAGAGTGGGTGGTTGGCCCCCGGAGTTGTGGCCTAACAATGGCCTAGGTCGCCGGCCAATCTCGCTGGAGGTGCGCTGGAGTGGGGGCATCGGTGGCGTCAGTCACCAGGTGAGGAGATGAGAGGGAGAGGTGAGAGAGATTTAGAAAGAAAGAGTGATTAATTAGATGGGGGCGAGAGAAAGAGAGAGAGACAAAGAAAGATTAAATAGAAAAAGAAAGGGGAAGGGGGATCCCCACATTCTGCAGGGGTGACCCGCATCGGATCTAGACCCGAATGCGGGTCTGGACCTGCATTGGGTGGAGAGAGAGGGAGGAGAGAGAATTAGCGGGGGAAGATATTTTGGAGGGGAATTTTTGTGTGGTGGAGAATTTTTGAGGAAAGAAAAGAAAATAAAAAAGAAAAAGAAAAAGGAAAAAATGAATGGAGGAGAAAAATTGAAAAAGAGAAAAAGGAAAAAGAAAATTATCTGGGAAAAACCCCAGAATCTGGGAAAATCCTAAAAACACTGAAAAAGCCCAGAAAATGAAGTATCTTGAAAAGATCTCCAAAAATTCTCAAAAATAGATAATATTATATTAAAGACCATGGTAAACTCTATTTTTAGAAATTCAATCTCATTTTCAAAATAAAAATCTCAGAATCTACCAGCGATACTGGTCGTCACCAAAACTGGTCGAATTTCGATAAATTTAGAAAAATCCCTAAAAATGTACTAGGATAGAAAATATGATTCTAAGAAATAATATGAAAGCAGATTTAGAGATTTAACTCTTTTTATAAATTAAAAGTCCTGGAATCGACCAAAGATACTGGCCTACACCATATCCGGTGGAATTTTGATAAATTTAGAAAAATTTCCAAAAATGTTTTAAAATAGAAAATATAATCTTAAGAAATAATGTGATAACAGTTTTTAGAAATTCAACTCCATTTGTTGATTAAAAATCAAAGAGTCGATTGGCGGCACTAGTCGACACCGGTTTTGAAGATTTGCAATTTAATTCGAAAAAATTCCTGAAAATCATGAAAAATTTAAAATATTAGAAAATGATATTTGAAACTAAAATCGGTCAAATCTGATTACCAAAAAGGTCAAATCGATCAATACACTGGATCTGATCCCTGGTTCAGACTCGGGTTGTTACTGAATCCAGGAATCTGGATCCAAAAACCAAATGATGATATAAATAGTCATAAAATAAAATTAAATATGAAGAAAAATTGAAAGAATACTATAAAAAAATCAGAATATCTATCTGAGTATGTATTCTGGGATGGGGTGTTACAGACTGCCCACCTTGCAAAAATTTTGTCCTCAAAATTTTGATAAGGGGAAGATGAACACAGAGAAGATAGGAACGGGAATTATGCCAATTAAGATGTGAATAACTAAGAAAAAATTTCACAATACGACTGATTAATAACTCGAAACCAAGATGCCTTCTGCACTTTGCAGTATAAGATTTCGAACGGTATTATATTATTATTGATCTGATAACTGTTAAAAAAAATTCTATCTGACAAAAAAAATTAAAATCTGAATAGTCTGATTGGACTGCTCGGTCTGTCTGAGGATGATAAAGTAAGCTAGATATAAGAAGAGTCCCTAGACTTCTCTGAAGACTTAATCAGAAATGCAACCTAAATCTGTGTCTCTATCCGACACAATAATAACTCGGATATCATATAGTCGAACTATCTCTCTCATAGAACAATCTGCCAGAACATCAGTGAACTATCTCTCTCATAGACTACCTGCTAGAACTTCTGTACACTGACTGGTTCTGAATAATATGAAATAAGCTGACTTCGGAACTGGCCAACTTCCACTGCTTGAACTCTGCTAAAATCGATGGGTATTACTTTTTTTGAAATGCTAACACCGAAGAATACGGTACTTACCTATTTAGAATGCATACTTACTTTGTTGGTCGTGAAGCTTTTCCTGACGGGGAGCCTGTAATGAGACTACTAGGTATTCTGCTTGTTCTTTGTTACTCTGAAAGTAAACCGTAATAATGCAGATAAAGAAAACTTGATAAACTGATCATAGATATATAAATGAAGAACCGACTGACAGTAACAAGTTCTGAATACTAGGCATCGATTACTCTGAACTGTATAACCTAAAATTTATAAGAACTGTTCTCTGGAGGATAAGCCAACTGTAGATTAAACATTTCGAGAATACTTAAGTACTGCAAGATTGGCCAAATAGATCATCAATAAAGATGATGACAAGTTGGTCAATATGTAGCGAGAAAAACCGTTCACTAAATCCATGAAATATGTTAGGTAGAAGTACCCAGGGAACCAGACTAGAGTACTAAACACTGACGGAACTAGCCACAAGTGAAGTCAAGATTACGTGGGACCACTGTGTAACACTACGTCAGACGCTAAGCACTAGGGTACGGCGGAGTTAACGCTCTGCAAGGCTCGCACTTGGCGAAGCTCATGCGGGGAAGTCAACGCGTAACACAACACTAAATGGTAAGCGTTAGGGTGCAGCAAAGCCCACACATGGTTGGGCTCACGTGGCTAGTACACGACTCTCGCTCAGCGAGGCTAGTGGGGTCATGGTTCATCAAACTCATAAGCACTGCTAGGTGATGTGGCTTGAAGAACGTGATCTAGAATTCACAATAACCGAGATGGGTCATAAGTGTTCTCTTCTGAATATCAATTTTACGGTAGATCACTCCAGAAGATAGTTGAGCTCCATGAAGTTGATAGAAGAGATTGTGATCATTTCTGGAATAGCATAGTGAATACCATGGCTCCTTCTGACAAAAGTTCTGCATCTGGAAAATCGTTTTACACAGAGGCCTCTCGTGTAATAATACAGTCTATCGATTATATAAGTGATGACTACCCTACATCTGTACTGATCCCTGTATTGCATTTATACATATAAGATTAAAATGTGAAGCCGAACTGTCTGGAATACGATGACACCATGCACTAGAATCAAAAAATTTCAGGATAGCGTGAGAACGAACCACATCTGCCCTATCATTTCCTCACTAGTCTGCCTATATCTTATGTTGGTATAAAGATTACAAAAATCAGAAAAGTGAAAATTGGAGGGGATACAGAAATCAAAGGAAGGATGATCAATAAAAATAGATAACTTTGCACTTGTAGTTAGATTATATAATCAGGACTCATGCATTCCAGTTTTAAATTTCTTTACCATTAATTTGTCGACTGGTTGTACTGTGGATGTGAGAGACTAAGCTTTAACACAACTTGTGATGCCCTGATCTCATGGGTATGGAGATGTTACTGCGACGTATATACGTAGGTTGAAAGTACCCTCACATATTTACGTTAAGCATCAGTACAGGCAAGAATCAGAGTATAAAAGTATATGATGCAATAAACATTCTAACATATGAGTACAATTACAAAGTTATCACAAGCAGTGACATAATATTACATGAATATTATATCACCGATAGGCGTAAATATGAGAATACAAAGAGATATACAATGATGAATAATATAAAATACGCTCACGAGTTGCAAAAGAAAAACCCAAGAGACGATCTGGGGGCCTGGAAGGATAGGGTCCCAGACTGGTCTTTCCCTGATCTGTTGGCCCAGAGGTCTTTCACCTTAGTTTTGATGATGACTAACTTATGAAGGTTAGTTTGCGAATGATCCTGTGTTTAATAAGTTTCAGATATTGATCAAGATCTTAGTAGGTGATTAGCTTAAACAAAGAATTCAAAGTCAAGTTTTGGAGCTAACTCAAGATGATTCAAGAGCTCGCGCGTCAAGATCGCATCTAGCACTCGGTTGGAGTCAAGCACTTTGGATCGTGTTTGGATTGAGTCAGCTTGGAGAAGAAAATCTACAAGAAGACTTTGTTTTGTTCAGTTTAGTTTTATTTTTAGATCTTGTATAAAGATAACTTAGTATAGAGATGCTTAAGTTCACACATACTCAAGTTCAATAGTTTTAGGTTTTTGTTTAACCGGTTTTGGATTTTCAAGAATATATCTTTAGTTTTCATGATTAGATAGAATCAAAAGAAGTTTACATGGTTTATATATATAGTGGATTCATCCATATATATTGTTTAGTTCATATGTCTAAAAATTTACTTTGATGTATATCTAGTTCATGGTTTCATGTTTTGTTTTTAACAAAACTTAGTTTTGGATTTATTGTCAAAACATAGATATATGTGTATTGGATTTTATACATACACAATATGCTTTAAAAATGTTTCTATATCATATTTTTGTATTTATACAAGTTTTAGAGAAAACGAATTTTCATTTCAAAATCCAAGTTTTGGAAAAAACAATTTGTGGTTTAAAGCTAAAATTCTATGCCTCAAAAATAGTTCAAATTCTTTGAAATATGTGTTGAAGTTTGGTCACACATATTTGTTCTTCAAATATTTTTGTGGATTTCATGTGATTTTATGGGATTTATAGGTATTAAAAAAAATCAAGTTTTCAACCCTAAATTCCAGCTTGAGCCTGCTGGCGGTCGACCGACCGGTCGACCGGACCAGAGCTCGATCGACCGGGCGGTCGACTGATGTGCACAACTTGCCTTGGCCTAGGCCCGGCTGACCGAACGGTTGACCGATCCAGAGAGCTTGCTCTCAGGATTTGGACCGACCAGAGAGTTCACTCTCTGGTTTTGGCCTCGGTCAACCGGGCGGTCGACTGACAGGAAATTTGCCTTTGGCCGGTCGACCGGCCGGTCGACCGACAGCCCCAACGATCAGAAATCTGACCGTGGGCTGGTCGACCGGGCGGTCGACCGACAGGTCAGTTTTGACCTGATCTGGACTCCAGCAGCTATATTTTTGGACTCTATAAATAAGGGTCCTTTGAGGCCAATTTCAACTAAGATTTTTTGAGAGCAATTTTCCCATCTTCTCAGCTATTTTTAAAAAAGTTTTCAAAAAAGTTTTTGTGCCAAAATTCTCTATCTTGTTGTAAAACTCCGAGAAATATAACACCAAAACAGAGAATTCTAGAGACAGAGTAGAAGTATGAATTCTTATTGATTTCTAAAGTGTACATTGAAATGAATCAGGAAGGGCCTATTTATAGGAAAACTTTGGGGTACTATGCAGCCACTACTATGCAGTCACTATGTATGCTTGCGTCATCGCTTGCATCAGCGCATAGTAAACTCATTAATGGTGCATAGTAAAGGTAGGCA
This sequence comes from Agave tequilana, assembly GCA_038442645.1. Taxonomy (NCBI): domain Eukaryota; kingdom Viridiplantae; phylum Streptophyta; class Magnoliopsida; order Asparagales; family Asparagaceae; genus Agave; species Agave tequilana. Next base: position 29,388 of record JAVJIF010016716.1, on the reverse strand, counting down.
GCCATTGTTTCATAACACTCCCTTGGCTGTCAACCTAACATGATGTCCCATTAAAAACCTTACTAGGAAAACCCAGTGGGACAAAATCATAGCGAAGGAGAAAAGAGTACATCATCTCTGTATATGTGTTCTATGCTGCCTCGTTAAAAACCTTACCAGGAAAACCCTATGGGACAAAATCATAGTAAGGGAAAAAGAGTGCAGCCACGTAAGCTCCTTTTCAAGTTGACATTAGTAGTTCTTCTTCATAAGTCTCGCATATGACGCATCCCAATATTATGAATAAGCTTTCTGAGAGTTATAGTGGGAAGTGCCTTTGGGAAGAGATCTGCCACATTATCACTTGATCGGATATACTGAATATTAATTTTCTTATTCTTTTCAAGCTCTTGGCTGAATGAGAAGAACTTCGGGGGTATATGCTTGGTACGGTCGCTTTTGATGAATCCTTCTTTCATTTGAGCGACGCATGCAGCATTGTCTTCAAACAGTACTGTTGGATCTCTGTTGACTGATAATCCACAAGTTTCTTGGATGTGTTGAGTTACAGACCTTAGCCATACACATTCTCGACTTGCTTCATGGAGTGTTATGACTTCAGCATGATTAGAAGAAGTGAAAATAAGTGTCTGTTTTTGTGAACGCCAAGAGATCGCTGTACCTCCACATATGAACACATATCCTGTTTGAGACCTGGCTTTACGTGGATTGACAAGTAACCTGCATCTGCATAACCTGTTATTTCTTGTTTTGATCCTCTGGAATAAAACAAACCAAAATTAGTTGTTCCTCGAAGATAACGAAATATATGTTTAATACCATTCCAATGTCTCCGTGTAGAAGATGAGCTAAATCTTGCTAATAAATTAGTAGCAAATGCTATATCTGGTCGGGTACAATTAGCTAGATACATAAGAGCTCCAATTACACTTAGGTATGGTACTTCAGGACCAAGAACCTCTTCATTATCTTCGCGAGGGCGAAATGGATTCTTTTCCACATTCAATGATCTAACAACCATTGGAGTGCTTAAAGAATTTGCTTTATCCATGTTAAAGTGTTTCAAGACTTTTTCAGTATAATTTGATTGATGCAAAAGTAATCCACTTTGAAAGTGCTCAATCTGTAAACCAATACAATATTTGATTTTCCCAAGGTCTTTCATTTCAAATTCATTCTTTAAATATATCATTGCTTCTAGGACTTCTATATGAGTCCCAATGATGTTTAAATCATCAACATATACAGCAATGATAATGAATCTGGATGTTGTTTTCTTTATAAAAACACATGGGCATATAGGATTATTCACATATCCTTCTTTTAACAAATACTCGCTTAAGCGATTATACCACATGCGCCCTGATTGTTTTAACCCATATAACGATCTTTGTAATTTGATTGAATATAATTCTTTGGGTTTTGAACTTAATGCTTAAGGCATTTTAAATCCTTCAGGGATTTTCATATAAATATCGCTATCAAGTAACCCATATAAATAAGCTGTAACAACATCCATAAGACGCATTTCTAAATTTTTAGAAACTGCTAGGCTGATTAAATATCTAAACGTAATTGCATCCATTACTGGAGAATACGTTTCTTCATAATCAATTCCAGGTCTTTGCGAAAAATCTTGAGCAACAAGTCGAGCTTTATACCTCACAATCTCGTTTTTCTCGTTGCGTTTTCACACAAAGACCCATTTGTATCCCACTGGTCTCATGGCTTCAGGCGTGAGAATAATAGGTCCAAATACTTTACGCTTATTAAGCGAATTCAATTCAGCCTGTATAGCGTCTTTCCATTTTGTCCAATCATGTCTATTTTGACATTTAGTGACGGATCTTGGTTCAGGATCCTCACTTCCGTTAACAATATCACATGCTACGGAATAGGAAAATATTTCATCCATATTTTCCATTTCATTGCGATTTCATAATCCTCTTGTATTGACATAATCAATAGAGATTTCATGATTTTCTATATCTTCAGGATTTTTCATCTCTTGGTTTGTCTTATTTTGTATTTCTTCTGGAACACATTCTTGCACATTGGGGTCATCATGCTTATTTGCTCCTTTTCTTTTTTGAGGATTTTTATTTTTGGAACCGATTAGTCTACCACGCTTCAGGCGTGTCTTAGACTCATTAGTGACTTCATTCTCAGATTGTCCTTTTGGGATTTCAATCCGAGCAGGAGCATTTACAGTTGGTATGTATGATTTAGTCACTCTTTTCGTATCGGTGAACGCATCTGGTAATTGATTTGCTATTTTTGTAAATGCATAATCTTTTGCACTTCTGACTCACATTATTTTCTGTGAGGATCAAGATGCAATAAGGATGGTTCACTCCATGTAATCTCCTTCTCCAGCTGTTTCTTTTCTCCCCCTAATGCTGAAAAAATTGCCTCATTGAAGTGGCAATCGGCAAACCGAGCCGTAAAAATATCACCGATTTTAGGCTCAAGATATCTTATAATAGAAGGAGATTCATAGCCGACATATATTCCCAGTCTTCTTTGAGGACCCATCTTTGTACGTTGTGGTGGAGCAATCGGTACATATACCGCACAACCAAAAATTCTAAGATGGGAAATATTTGGTTCTTGACCAAATACTAATTGTAGAGGGGAGTACTCATGATATGCACTTGGTCTGATGCGAATTAATGATGCAGTATGTAAAACTGCATGACCCCATACATAAATAGGAAGTTTTGTTCTCATTATTAATGGTCTAGCAATAAGCTAGAGGTGCTTAATCAGTGACTCAGCCAAACCATTTTGTGTATGTACACGGGCAACAGGATGTTCAACAACTATTTCAATTGACATACAATAATCATTAAAAGTCTGAGATGTAAACTCACCAGCATTGTCAAGTCTAACTTTCTTGATTGTATAATCAGGAAATTGTGCTCATAATCTAATTATCTGAATAAGAAATCTCGCAAATGCCACATTGCGAGTTGACAATAAACAAACGTGTGACCATCTACTAGAGGCATCTATTAATACCATAAAATATCGAAATAGTCCACACATTGGGTGTATAGGCCCACAGATATCACCTTGGATACGTTCAAGAAATGTAGGTGATTTTGTTTTTATTTTAGCTGGTGATGGTCTCATGATTAATTTCCCTAGAGAACAAGTCTCACATGAAATTTTACTAACTTGAAGGATCTTCTGGCCCTTTAATGTATGTCCATGTGAATTCTCAATAATTCTTCGCATCATCATTGAACCAGGATGACCTAATCGATCATACCACAGAGTTAATGTCTCTGTATCTTCTTTAACTATCATATGTGACTCTATCACATTTATATATGTGTAATGCAATCCTGAGGAAAGCTTTGGTAGTTTTTCTAATATGTACTTTTTTCCTGATACATAAGTAGTAAGATACATATACTTCATATTTCCTTCAATTGCAGACTGAGTATCATATCCATGAAGATATATATCATTAAAACTCAATAAATTTCTTTTAGATTTGGTGAAAACAAAGCATCTTTTATGAAAAACTTTATTCCATTTGGCAATATGAAGCTGGCTTTACCAGCTCCTTCAATCAAGTCTACAGGACCTGATATTGTATTAATGATTGCCTTTGTTGGTTTTAAATCGGAGAAGTACCTTTTATGTTTGAGAATAGTGTGTGTTGTACCACTATCCGGTATGCAAATATCTCCAATTTTGGTCTTGACTTCATCTTTAGAATAATCCATATCAAGCTTCATGCAAAATAAATAATTTAGTGAGAATAAAATTTGAAACATATTATTATAAGTGAAATATTTCATTCAAATATAAATTTGATAATTACAAATAACAAAACATAGTAATACAATCATATATATCTAATTATCATCAGTATCCATTGAATTTCGATGGGTTAAAAGATCAGCAAAATCATCAGTAAAATCTGAAGCATCAAGATGAGTTGAATCATCCATAGGATCATCATGTTCAGTAAAATTCACTTCCTTCTCTTTTCTTTTCAAGGATGCTTTGTAAAGCTTGCAAAGATGCTCTGGTGTTCGGCACACTCGAGACCAGTGCCCTCTGGAGCCACATTTATAAGAGGAATCTTCAGGATTCCGAAGAGAACTTTCACGAACATCTTTTCCTTTATCATGTCTTTCTACATGATGCTTCTTATGGATCGTGTTATTTTGTGAAAGGTTGTAAAAACTACTTCGACCGCGTCCACGGCCATGGCCACGACTACGACCACGTCCACGGCTACGACCATGATTATATCCTCGTCCATAATTTTTAGAAAATGCAGCATTTGCTTCTGGAAATGCTACTGAACCAGCAGGACGAGACTGATGATTTTTGATCAAAAGTTCATTATTCTTCTCTGCCACAAGAAGAGATGAAATTAGTTTAGAATATTTTTTAAAATCACGCAACCTATATTGTTGTTGCAGTGTTATATTAGATGCATGAAATGTGGAGTAAGTCTTCTCCAACATTTCTTCATCAGTGATATCCACCCCACAGAATTTTAATTGGGATAATATTCTGAACATTGCAGAGTTATAATCGCTGACTTTCTTGAAGTCTTGAAAGCGCAAAGCATTCCATTTATCACGCGTGGCAGGGAGCGCAACTTCTTTTTGATGATCAAATCTTTCTTTGAGATTTTTTCATAAGACACTTGGGTCTCTTACAGTGAGATATTCACATTTTAAACTTTCATCAAGATGTCTGCAGATAAAGATCGTCGCCTTTGCCTTATCTTGCGACGATGTACAGTTTATTTCTTTAATAGTTTCAGTGAGACCCATTGACTCGAGATGCATCTCAATATCAATAACCCAAGACATATAATTCCTTCCTGTGATATCAAGTGGAATGAACTCAAGCTTTGCAAAGTTTGACATGGTGATAACTATAACAAAATATAAAAATAATTAGGATCACAACATTTTATTTCACAATAAAATAGTAAAACTTACATGTCAATCATAATCGCTACAAGCAAAAGAGGGAAGGTGAACATTAAAATTAAAAGGTCCCGATAAAATTCACTTGGATCCATATTTCCAAGAAAAATGATAAAAGCATTGATGATGATGACGGCAATAATAAACTTCAAAAATAGACTAAGTATCTTGCGAAAAACTCGAACACAAAGCTTCTGGAGATGATGAAAAATTTTGAGAATGAAGAGAGATTGAGAAGTGAGTTATGTAGTTTAGAATTCACTAATTTATAGGGTGAAAACTAGCCGTTTTATAGCCGTTTATAGCCGTTGGAGTTTATAGCTGTTGGGGTTTATAGCCGCTGGGGGAGAGAGAAAAGCAATTTGGATTTTATACAATTAAATATTGTAATTAAGAAAATGATAAAATAAATGCATTGTACTACATATATTTATGAGATACAATATAGGCACGCCACTCTACTTGGTGGGTATTTTGCAGACATAATTAATAAAGCAATAATTATTGAAATAAATATTGGCACACCACGCTACTCGGTAAACCTTTCAGTGGGTGTTTATACAGATATAAATAACAAAATAATAAAATATACAATATTGGTAGCTTGGGGTTTAATCCACGCAAGCATCAAATTAGAGGTTAGTAAAGATATCATAATCACTTCAGTTTACTATAAATAGGTGGCAGAGCCTCCTTTTATTATAGTAGTAGTGTTATATGAACATAATTAGTATAATAATCCAGTTTTCGTAATCACATCACATTTCTATAAATAGGTGGCAGAGCCTCCTTTCATTATAGTAGTAGTATTATACGAGTATTATAAGTATAGTAATTTGCCATTCTTACCTTGAGATAGTAGAGGTAGAGGCTGAGACTTGTAATAGGACTTTTTCTTGAGCAATGGAAGTAGAGGCTCGTGGTAAGACTTTTACCTTAAGCTAATGGAGGCAGAGACTTGTGTGGTAGAACTTTTTCCTGAGCTGACGGAGGTAGAGGCTAGAGACAGGACTAGAGTGATCGTGCTGATAACGTGTTGTAAAACTCTGAGAAATATAACACCAAAATAGAGAATTCTAGAGACAGAGTGGAAGTATGAATTCTTATTGATTTCTGAAGTGTACATTGAAATGAATCAGGAAGGGCCTATTTATAGGAAAACTTTGGGGTACTATGCAGCCACTACTATGCAGTCACTATGCATGCTTGCGTCATCGCTTGCATCAGTGCATAGTAAACTCATTAATGATGCATAGTAAAGGTAGGCAGCCATCGTTTCATAACATATCTTCATTTATTTTAAAAGTTTTGAAAAATCAAAGAAAATCAAGTCTTTGGGAATTCTGCTTTGTTTTTCATTTTATATGACCATCAAGAAGTTTTTTCCAAGTATTTTTTTGTTATTTTATTTTCAAATACTCTGTTTTCTCACATACTTGAGCTATCATCTCAAATCTATCTTTAGGATCTTTATATTGTAAGAAAATTGTTTGTGATTTTTCAAGATCACCAAAAGAGATTGTTTGTGATCACCAAGTGTATTTTCTTTTGCTTTGTGCTTGGCTAAGTGCCCACCTCTTCTGTAGAGGTTTGTGTTACAGAGAGGAGTTGTGTACTCCCAGTATTGAGTTGTAATTCATCGGTGGAGGTCCCTTTGTGGAAGGTCTTGTGTGGACATAGTGAAAATTCTTTTATGTGAAGGCGGGGACGTAGAGCAGTGACTCGAACCTCAAAACATATCTCGGTGTTTGTGTTTGATCCATTATCTCTAAACTCTATCTCTCTTATATCTTGTATTACTTTACATTGTTCATATTCATATGCTAGATATTATTTGTGTGTGCCCACACTTGTGTTCAACCAAGAGAGCTTATTAAAGCACCTTAACTCTTAATCTAGAGGAATCTAGAGGAGTAGCTCCAGAGTCCTTCACGGAAAATTCGGGCTCACTCTTTGTTACACATAGTGTGTTTGTAATTAAGTTTTAAACTCTGTATCATTTGTCCTATATTACCAAGTACACCTATTTACCCCCTAGGTGTATTTCAATTGGTATCAGAGCCTACATTCCTGATATTCGGTTTAACCACCTACGAGTGAGATCCTTGGATAGCTAACCTAGATTTCTATTTGCACACATATTATTTATACACTTATGGATTTTCTTGCCCCTCCCATATATGATATTTCCAACATCGATATGTAAAAGTTTAAGATGAGTGCATATCTTAAAGCCCAAGGATTGCATGTTTATCTTGACACTACCAAGAAATCCTATCTGGTAATGACAAGTACATTGAGATTAATACACAAGCCTTAGAGGCACTTAGGCACACACTAAGCAAAGATGATCTTTCTATTGTTTCCCATTGTGATTCCGCTTTTGCAGTGTGGAACACATTGACTTCTCCCAAGGTACAATTGGCACATGTTTTGGAGAAAGACTCTAGTGGAGATGAGTCCGATCAAGCTTGCTTCATCGTCCAAGGGATTGACTCCCTTGAGGTAATTTCGGATACTCAACTAGATGATTGTGCTAATTCTTCATGTGATGATAATGCTATGGATGCCCATGTTTTAAATGAAGAACTTTAATTGTTTTATGAAAACTTTTTAAATAAATATAAACTTTAGAAAAAGAAAAGTTTTGATTTAAAAGAAGAAAATAAAAACTTGTTTTCAAAACTTAAAATGGTTTTGTAAGAAAGGGTTGAGCTTTCAAATGAAAGGGACTCATTGAAAATCCAACTTGATCTTCTTTAAAAGAAAATGAAATTTTAAAGAATAAAAATGATTGTGATGATGTTTTGAAGAATAATGAGGTTTTGTCTTCAAAACTCGATTTTATTTTAAAAGGAAACAATTCTTTCAGAAATAAAATTGCTTTGATTTTAAAAGAATTGGAATTTATTTCAAATAAAAATATTTCTTTGAAAAATGATTTGGCTTCTCATTCTTATCATGATTCCATTGTTATACCCTCTATTGATAAGAATGCATGATTCACTTCTTCTTCAACAATTGAAAATAATATTTGCATGTTAAAGAAAAGTGTAGATTGTTTGAGCTCCACTTTGAGCCAATGTGCCATGAGCCACATATGATTAGAATCTATATTTCTAAAGAAACATACTCCAAATATTCAACGCACAAACATGGCATACACATGCTCATCATGCTCACACACATGATTTGTATACTAATATGTACACTTGTATACATTGTGGACGTATAGGCCACCTTGCAAAGTTTTGTTATGATAGAATAAATGTTTCAAATTTTGTAAATAAATTTGTTTGATTTAGAAAAGGTGCCAACCCTCGTGGACCCAAGAAAGTGTGGGCACAAAATTCACCTCTATTATATTTGTATAAATGTGGGCTCTCACTTGATGTGAGGGTTTTGGTGCTTTGATGGTGGATGCGATCCGAGCCTAAAGATCATATTTTTGGATGCATCATTTTCAAGGGATGTTTGGTGGAAGAACCACCATGGTTTGGAGACCTAGAGATTGGTTCATTAGTTCTGGTAACTATCTCTAACTCCTTATTTTGTTTATGCATTAATATTGATGTTTAGCAATGCTGGTTTTCATACTCATTATGTTAAATGCAATGTTATATGACATGAGATATACATAGATAGTCTTTGAGATTCTCCATGTTCATATGGATTTATATTTTTGTGTTCTCACTATACTTTAGCTATTGTATATATCGTAGTTCTAAAACACGTGTATTTAATCTAATGATCATGTTTGTTTATATTTTTGCACTTCATGTTTTGATTACATGTTTAGATGGAATTTTTATTAAAACTTTTATTTATACTTGTACAACTAATGAGCCATATTTATTTATCATGTGTTTGTGCTTTATTGCTCATTTGTACCAATTGGATGTACTGTATAACCTTGTTTTGATAATTCTTACATCTTTACTTGTTTTCCCTATTTTTGTACATGTTTTCATAAAAAGTGTTTAGCTTCATGTATATGTGATTTTTGACTATAACTAATAGATATACATGTATATCCTAGAGTTATTTGCTTTCATGCAAAATTCTATTATGGACTCGTTTGTATTTGAGATATGTATGTATACTTTTAATTTTGACAAAACATACATATACCTTAAAACTTGTTTAGTTTTGATGAAAATTTTAGTTTTGACGATTTTCATGTTCATTTTCATGAATATGTCATTTACATGATTCTTGTACAATCACATTTTTATGTTTACTTAGACTTTGTTTCATAAGCACAGTTTTGAGCTCATAAGCATAGTTTTGAGCTTTATAGATCTTGAGTGACAACTCTTGTGTGATATGCATATTTCATGAATATATATTTATTTTTTCTTTACTTGAAGGATTTCATACTAGTTTTCAAAATTATCATAAAACTAGTTTCACTATTCTTCAATGTGGTACTGTTTTTCAAACTATGCCAAAATAATTTTTAAATCTTATTTTGAAAAACCCCACCATTTAGAGAGCGGATGGTTGGGCGACTATACCTTGTGTACCTTATTTAATATCTTTCAAACATGTGCATAAATAGGGTGGTAGTTATGAGATATACATGATATTCATGGAATTTTATTTTATATCCTCATATTTTGTTTTTTATATATGTATGGATCAAATTTCAAATGGTACTTCTATTTTCATACGTACATATATATGATTTATATTGAACCTATTTTACAATGTTATATATTTTATTTAAGCACAAACTGTTTATGCAAAACTTGACTTAAGTCCAAATGTTAATTGATATCTTTACAAACTTATGTATTAATTTCAATTGGTATTTTTTAAACATCAAAATGCACTTCATGTTTCACTTACAATTGGTAGCAAAATGTACTTTAGTAACGAGTTATACATATTCTTAATGAAAATTCATTTTGTATGGATCATTTTGTATACTGATACATACATATAAATATATTTCTTGTGTTTTAAATATATATGTCCATACATTATTAAGCACAAATTATTTCTTGCTAAGCTTAATTTAGTCCGTAATCTCAATTATATTTCAATTGGTATCAAATACAAGCTTATGCATTATTTTTATTAGTATTTCATAAAGGGGAAGAAAAATTTTGTATTATCTTTCAATCCATTTTATTTTCAGTTGACATCTTACTCCCACTTTTATGATGAAAAACACTTTATTTTGGTATATGCTAACGTTTTCAATATTGGTATCAATAATCGTAAATTGGTATTATTCTCAATTTGGTATCTATATTGTAAATGGTTTTAATCTTTACCCAAAAAAAATTTTGGTTTTTACTTTCAATAGGTGTCATGCCTTTCTATTGGTATCAATTGGTTAAAAAAAATTTAATTTTTAATTAGTAAAAAGATTGTTTTACTTTCAATTGGTTTCTTTCAATTGATTGTTTATTATTGGTATCAAAATTTTGTTTCGAAATATGTTTTGTTAGTATTCTTTGATTGTCTTCACTCTTTTGTTGATGAGTGACAAAAAGGGGGGAGAAAGATTTAGGTTTATATATGCATGTTTCATTAAGTGTTTATGCGCAATATATATATATATATCTTCTTTTTATTTGGTATCTTGAGCTACATTGTTTATCTTTATATGTTTATTGATTATGCATAAGTTAGGGGGAAGCTATGAAGCTTATTCTTAATCTATGCATATATAAGCTTATAAGTTTTGTCATCATCAAAAAGGGGGAGATTGTTGGCCCAGAGGTCTTTCACCTTATTTTTGATGATGACTAACTTATAGTTTTCTAATGATCTTGTGTTTAATAAGTTTCAGATATTGATCAAGATCTTAGTAGGTAATTAGATTCAACAAAGGATTCAAAGTCATGTTTTGGAGCTAACACATGATGATTCAAGAGCTCACGCGTCAAGGTTTCATCTAGCACTCGGTTGGAGTCAAGCTATTTGGATCGTGCTTGGATCGAGTCGGCTTGGAAAGATGTTTTACAAGAAGACTTCAGTTTGTTTAATTTAGTTTTTTTTAGATCTTGTTTAAAGATAGCGTAGCCTTGATATGCTCAAGTTCACACACATTCAAGTTCAATAGTTTTTGGTTTCGGTTTAACCGGTTTTGGATTTTTAAGAATATATCTTTAGTTTCATGAATGGAGAAAATCAAAAGAAGTTTACATGGTTTATATGTATAGTGGACTCATCCATATGCATTATTTCGTTCATATTGTCTAAAAACTTACTTTGATGTATATCTAGTTCATGGCTTCAAGTTTTGTTTTTAACAAAACTTAGTTTTAGATTTATTGTCAAAAACATAGATATATCTTTTATATGTGTATTGGATTCTATCCATACACAATATGCTTCAAAGTTTCTATATTATGTTTTCCTATTTATACAATAAATTTTGGAGAAAATGGATTTTTATTTCAAAATCCAAGTTTTGGAAAATACCATTTTTGGTTTAAAGCTAAAATTCTATGCCTCAAAAATAGTTCAAATTGTTTGAAATATGTGTTGAAGTTTAGTCACATATATTTGTTCTTCAAATATTTATAAGAACTTATTTTTGTGGATTCTATGTGATTTTATGAGATTTTATAGGTACTAAAAAGACCAAGTTTTCAACCCTAAATCCCAGCCTGAGCCTGCTGGCAGTCGACCGGACCAGAGCTCGGTCGTCTAGGTGGTTGACCGATGTACACAGACGTGCACAGTCTGCCTTGGCCGATGGCCCGTCAACCGGACGGTCGACCATGCGGTCGACTGACCAGAGAGTTCACTCTCTTGTTTTGGCCTCGGTCGACCGGGCGGTCGACCGACAAGCAATTGCCTTAGGGCTGTCGACCGGCTGGTCGACCGACAACCCCAATGATCAAAAATCTAATCGTTGGCCGGTCGACCGGCTGGTCGACCGACAGGTCAGTTTTGACCTGTATGGACTCCAACGACTATATTTTTAGACCCTATAAATATTGGTCCTTTGAGGCCAATTTCAACTAAGATTTTTGAGAGCAATTTTTTCCATCTTCTTAAGTATTTTTAACAAAGTTTTCAAAAGAGTTTTTGTGTCAAAATACTCTATCTTTATTTGTTTTCAAAGTTTTGGGAAATCAAAGAAAATCAAGTTTTTGGGAATTCAATTTTGTTCTTCATTTTATATATCCACGAAGAATTTTTTCCCAAGTATTTTCTTTGTTGTTTTATTTCAAATTCTTTGTTTTCTCACATACTTGAGCTATCATCTCAAATCTATCTTTAGGATCCTTGTATTGTGAGAAAATTGTTTGTGATTTTTCAAGATCACTAAAAGAGATTGTTTGTGATCTTGTGATCTCCAAGTGTATTTTCCTTTGCTTTGTGCTAGGCTAGGTGCCCACCTCTTATGTAAGGGTTTGTGTTAGAGAAAGGAGTTGTGTACTCCCTGTGTTGAGTTGTAATTCCTTGGTGGAGGTCCCTTTGTGGAAGGTGTTGTGTGGACGTAGTGGAAATCCTTCTGTGAGAAGGCGGGGACGTAGAGCAGTGGCTCGAACCTCGAAACATATCTTGGTGTTTGCGTTTGATCTACTATCTCTAAACTCTATCTCTCTTATATTTTGCATTGCTTTACATTGTTCATATTCATATATTAGATGTTGTTTGTGCGTGCCTACACATGTGTTCAACTAAGAGAGCTTATTAAAGCACCTCAACTCTTAATCTAGAGGAATCTAGAGGAGTAGTTCTAGAGCCCTTCACGGGGAATTCGGGCTCATGCTTGGTTACACGTAGTGTGTTTGCAATTAAGTTTTAAATTCCGCATCATTTATCCTAGATTAGCAAGCACACCTATTCCCCCCTGGGTGTATTCATGATCCACTATGCTTCTGTTGCACCACTCTGATCAACTGGATGTCCATCACGGTCCAAGCTTTGAGATCTGGACATGCAAATCCAGGGGGTCAGAAAACTTCCCAACGAGTGGTGTGATGAATGTCAAGTGGCGTGCAGGAATAAGCACATGTGTATCGATAAATTCAAATAAAAAACATGCATTGAAAACCATGTCGTGAGCACACACACTCGAACATGAATGAGTAATCAAATGATGAGACATATATAAGCGACAAAACCAGTTGTACGGGCTCAGTATATAGATTCATTAGATTGATATCTCAAGAGGATAATCTAAACAAGGAAACCCTCATCTAATACCATATAGCTCATGCCCCATCAACTGAGTACGCACAAGCTGAGCTATCCACAATAACAACCAAATAGAGCAGTATGAATCATTAGAAAGCAGTAATTATACTGTAATTAAAGGATCCGCATAGAGCCAAGAATAAGTCAGTCAGGAGATTAGCCATAGTAATACAAGTATAATACCAGGGAAAAGATAAGGTGTGTACAATATGATAACAACAAGAGATCAGTGGAGTAATACACCGGTGGTAAAACAATGAATATATAATATAATAATATATAAATAATAAAACCAATAATTTGAATTAAAATCCGATGAAAGCAAATACAGTAAAGCCAGCGGTATAACCAAGTTACAACTTCATGAGATAAGTACGTCGAACGAATAATCCAAATAAGGAAACCCACATCTATATACGATATATCTCATGTTGTCATAATCTGAATGTATGAAACCTGAATTGCAAAACAGCATGGTGAATTATTGATAGGCATCTTATTATTATTACTAGTCCTACTCATATATTTAGGTATGTGCCCTAGCGTCCCAACATACATACATCCATATATGAGTAAGCCGAGATTGTTATTGAAAATTGATGATGAAATAATGGGTTTTTTTTACAGTGGGTCCCGTGCATACCGGGACTACGACCCAGGATGTTCCGAAGCTGACCGGAACCTGCCGCTAGGTAAACAAGAAGTGGGTCTTATATTATGCCTATTCAGAAATATAACAGGAGGCAAGGAGTCAGCGCTCCCCTCGGAACACCTGGAGGCCCTCAGGTAGAACAGAAAGTTTGAGTTGCACAACATACCTAATACCACTGTAAACATATTCACCACTTGAAGTCAATCGGTTTCTCCCTTACCCGATGTAAGTTGTTCTTTTTACAGTTTATTATTATGTAATTATCAATTTACTGGAATGGTAGAAGTAGGACATGTTCAGGAAGTTACAAGAGTACATAAGTGCTATAGATTCAGGTCACTGTATATAATACATGATAGCAAGACAAGATTCCCATAAATCTAATAATCACAGGGCAAGTAGTAATATATCAGATGGCCGGTGTTAAGTGATATCAACCAGGTGTCAGGTGATAACAAGCAGGAGTCAGGTGTCAAGTATTGAAATATGGTAGCATGTCAGGTAATAAACATAGTAGATATCACTATTAGGAAAACAATACCGATACATGGGATCGATACGAATACAGGAAAATGGTACAGATACAATAGATCAGTATGAATATATAAAAACAATACAGTTTGAAAAACAGTATAAGTAATGATTTCAAACTCTTCACAACCATCAATAAAAAAATAGTTGAACTATCAAGCAGGCAAGTGGGCAAGCAACATCCAAGTGAAGCAAAACAGTGCTGGGGACAAGATCAGCGAACAGTGTTTTATCACCAAAGCGCCGGTGAAACTCAAGAACGACTCAGCTTAAGATGTGAGTATAAAATCCGCCAGGGTTCCGCCTAGGCGTATTTAGTGGTAAAACGTTAAGTGCTAAGCTACCTTTCCAGGTGTAGCTAGAAAGTCAGGAGGACTTTGATAAATCTTGGAGATGTTAAGCCCGGAGGCTGTGTATGTACCTGCAAGAGATGTTAGAACCAACAACAACCATGCAAATATGGCTAGTAGGCAAGGGAACTGACAAGCGAGTATACGGGGAGACTAAGCAAGCAGGTGTATAGACCGTGTAAGACGAGGCTATGCAATTAAGCTCGGCTCGCAAACACATGGTATAGCTATTAAAACCCAGGGTTTCAGGCCAAGCGCGAGCGTAGTAAGTTGTGCTTAACGAGATGTCCAATAGGCTAATTACACAGTCACACGGCTTAGCTAGGCGCTAGACAAAGCTAGAAAACCCGGAGGGTTTAAGCCCGAAAGCTGACATAGAACCGCAGAGCGGTTAAGCCCGGAGGCTGACGATCACGAAGGGTCGGCTACCCATGGTATAAAGCATTAAAATAACACATCACAGGCATAGTATATGTACACAAAATAAGCTACTCTAGTACAAACATTCGTCATAGGCATAATACATGTACAATCCTGGGCACTCGGCCGCATACAAATGCAACAGAGGATTACAAAACATAATTTTTTCAAAATACATATCAACCTGATGAAGAGGGGAATCCCAAATAATGAGGCGAGAACACTCACCTAATAATATTCAGAAAATGCAATAAAATCATCAGAAAATATAACAAATTCCTGAAGTCTAAAACTCTGAATACCCGCGATTACACATTCAAATATTATAAAATATTATATACAAATTAATATTTATATATATATATATATATACGTAGTGGAGTAAAGAAGAGAGAGGAAATATAGGGGGAGAGAGATTTAAGAGAGAGGGGAGAGATTTGGAAGAGAGAAAGAGAGAAAAGAGGAGAGAGGGGGGCAGCAGACCCCATGCTCACGCACAGGGCCAGGGGCCTAGCCTTGTCATGCACTGGCCGCGGCTAGGCGGCCTGGCGCCACTGGGGCACGGCATCGGCTGCCGCAGGCCGCAAGTGGCCAGCTGGGCCAAGGAGAGGGGTGGGGGTTTTATTTTAGTGGTGATGGTGTTGGTTGTTGGTGGGTGGTGTTGATGATGGGTGATGGGTGGTTGATTTGGTGGAGGAAATGGAGAATTTGGTGGGGGGAGGTGAATTGGTGGTTGAGGATGAAGGTGATGTTGAGGAAGGAGGTGATGGTGGAAATAGTGGTGGGAATTAAGAGATGGGGCTGGGATTTGAAAACTAGGTGGTGGAAAATGGAGGAGGAAGTTGTGGATGTGGTGATGGAATTTGGTGAAATTGGAGAAGCTGGTGAAGTGGGAGAAGGGTGGAGGTTGTTGTGGTGGTGATGGGTGGTGAGATTGAGAGGTGGTGGTGGTTGGTTTTGAAGAAGAAGAAGGTGAGGATGGTGAAAGAGGAGGAAGATGGAGTTGGTGGTGTAGTTGGAGATGGAGCAGAAGCTTGGGGAGATGGCTGCCAGAGTTGGGGCGCACCGCTACCCAAGGTCGCTGGCCAAGCTCGCCGGAGGTGCGCCGGAGTGGGGGCGTAGGTGGCATCGGTCACCAGGGGAGGAGATTAGAGGGAGAGAGTGAGAGAATTTAGAAAGAAAGAGAGATTAATTAGTGGGGGCGTTGGTGGTGCCGGTCACCAGTTTTGAAGATTTGTAATTTAATTCGGAAAAATTCAAGAAAATCATGAAAAATCTAAAATATTAGAAACAATGTTTGAAACTAGAAAGGTCAAATTGATCAATACGCTGGATTTAGTCCCCAATTCAGACTCGGGTTGATTCTGAATCTAGGAATCTGGATACAAATACCAAATGATGATATAAATAATCATAAAAAAAATTAAATATGAAGAAAATTGAAAGAATACGATCAGAAAATCAGAATATATGTTTAAGTACGTATTCCGGGAATGGGGTGTTATAAATACCAAAGAGGCGTCTCCTTGTTTTGACACATGGAGTCGTCTCGTCTTTTAGATGCTTCCCTTGCTTATAAATACTGCATTTGAGGGCCACAATCTATTAGTATTTGGAGTGCCTCATATTCGTTGGAGAAGAATTTAAGGTTCTAACAGTTTCTTAATACAGATCTGTCCTCATATTTATTAGAGAAGAATTCAGGTTTTACAGTTTTTTAATACGGATCTGTCTCCTGTTTTGATTTGGATACGGGTTTTTTTTATTCCTCTGAGGAGGTGCTGATTTGAGCTCGTGTTGAATTAGGATCATCCTAGGTGCCTATATAAGCCCTTAGGGGTGGCCTTTTTAAGGGTGTCAAGAATTCAAGAGAAATTTTATTTTCCACCATTGAGAGTTGTGAGAGAGATCTCCTTGTAAATCTAGTATATTCTTCTCTGTTTTCAATAAAGATTTCTCCCATCCTCCCTGTGGACGTAGGCATATTGCCGAACCACGTTAATTTTGTGTTCCTCAGTTGGGTGGTGATTGCTTGCTAGTGGTAAATCTTCTACACTTTCACTTCCGCAGCAGAGTCTTTAACTAGGTGTTTCTCTATGTTTGATTGGTGATAGATCATCAACAATTGGTATCAGACTGATGGCTAATAAGATGATCCACGACAACTAAGTTCGAGGTGGTGAAATTTGACGGAAAGTCCAACTTCCTGTTGTGAAAGATGCGAATAACATCGTTGCTCGGTGAAGGAGGGTACAAACAAGGCCCTGCTTTGTATTGAGAAGAAGCCATCAAAGATGGAGGATGATGAGTGGAACGACATGAACTTTCGCGTAAAGGTGACGATCATACTGTGCTTCATATGAGGTCCTCTACAACGTGATGAAAGAGGAGACAACTGCCGGTATTTGGTGTAGGCTGGAGAGCCTGTACATGACGAAAAATTTATCGAACAAGCTCTTCATGAAGAAGCAGTTATACAGCCTTCGGATGAAGGAAGGTATGGCTATTCTATAATATCTCAATGCTTTTAATAGAATTTTAAGTGACTTTTTGGCTTTAGAAGTTAAGTTAGAAGAAGACAAAGCTCTTCTGTTACATTTTTCTCTTCCATCAAGTTATGACCACTTGGCAACCACCATCATGTAGACTTTAGAGTTAGATGATGTCAGGCAGATACTCCAGAATAATAAACTGATAAAAAGACAGATTCTATGGAGGAGGCCTCAGGATTGTTTGTCAAGGGCCAGAGGGGAAGATCAAAGAGTAGGGGACCCAAAAGAGATCTAAAGGCTTCTAGCAGTTTCTCTTACTACTTGTGCAAGAAACCAGGGCACATCAAGAAAAATTGTATGAAGTACAAGAAGATGCAGAAGAGGAAAGGCGGTAAAGATTCTGATGGGACGAGTACTAGTGGAAAGTCAGATCAAGTCAGAGTTATCGAAGAAGCAGATGAGAATTCATGTGATATCTTGATGGCTAAGTCAAGAAAAGGTAAATATTTAGATGCTTGGTTACTTGACTCAGGGTGCACATACCACATGTGCCAAAAAGGGTATGGTTCAGTACTTACAAGCCTTATGATGGAGGCTCTGTCCTGATGAGAAACAATGCCATGTGTAAGACTGTCAGCATTAGCAACATCTGTATTAGGATGTTTGATGGACAGGTTCGAACCCTCACGAACGTTCGACACGTTCTAGATTTAAAGAAGAATCTTCTCTCATTTGGAGTTTTAAAAGTTTGAGGGTACAAGTTTTCCACTACAGATGGAGGAATCAAAGTTACTAGAGGCTCTATGATGATTCCCAAAGGAGAACGGATAGCAAATTTGTACAACTAGACAGGAAGCATTATTATTGGTAATGCTTCAGCAGCAACAGAGAAGTAAGATACTACAAGACTTTGGCACATGTGTCTTGGACACATGAGCGAGCGAGGTCTTCAAGTCCTACAAAAAAGGAGTGTCTACCAGGTATCAAATATTGCAAACTTGAACTTTGTAAATTTTGCATTATTGGTAGGCAATGTAGAGTAGCATTCTCTACATCATAGTACAAGACAAAGGGCTTGCTAGATCTCACTCACACGGATATGTGGGGCCTTCGCCAGTAGCATCCATTGGGGGTGCTAGGTACTCTGTTACTTTCATAGATGATTTTTCAAGAAAAGTTTGGGTAATGCTTCTTGAAGCAGAAATCAAAAGTATTTCAGAAGATCAAGGAGTGGAAAACTATGGTGAAAAATCAGGCGGGGCGGAAGGTGAAAGCCTTGAGGTTCAATAATGGAGGCGAGTAGATGTCTAAAGAATTTAAAGATTACTTAGCAAGTAAGGGCATCAAACATCAGCTAAGATTCCATGGCGACCAGAACAAAATGGAGTAGCAGAGTGCATGAATGGATACTTACAGGGCATGCCCGCAGTATCAGATTACAGGCTGGCATGTTAGAAGGAGTTTGGATAAAGGCGATGAATCATGCAAGTTATCTGGTAACCATGTCACCGTTAACACCTATTAATCTTCAGATCCCAGAGGAGATATGGCGAAGAGTATCTGTAGACTATCCAACCTTACAGATTTTTTGTTGCCTGGCATATAGTTTAGTTGATAGTCAGAAAAAGAACAAACTGGAGTCAAAGTCTAAGAAGTGTATCTTCATCGGGTTTACCAAAAGAGTCAAGGATTTTAGACTTTGGGATCCCAAGAAAAGGAGCGCCTTTACCACCAGAGATAAAGTCTTTGATGAAGAATCAATGTTATGAGAAAAATCAGAGACGGAGAATAAAGCGCAAGGAGGAGCTTCAGACAGTTCAACAGACACTCAAGAAAAGGAAGTTATCAGAGAGCCCTAAAAGGCCTTAAGGGTCAAAAGAGAACTCCTCATATTCAGATGGAGACGACTAGAAGGCTACTCAAGAGCAGCTTAGACCATTGACGGTCAATCAGCGTTAAGGTGCTACCAGTAAGGAATGGCTGAGGCGATGATCATGTCTCTTTCGCATTAGTAACAGAATCAGGTGAGCCTGACAGTTACAGGGAAGCAATCAAGGCAGATGATCACGATAAGTGGATTACAACCATGGAACAAGAGATAGAGTTTTTGGATAGAAACCAAACATGGATATTAGTTGATCTTCCAAAGGAATCCAAGGTAATAGGTTGCAGATGGGTCTTTTGGTAGAAGGACAATGAGCAGTACAAGGCAATGTTAGTTGCCAAGGGATATGCTCAGAAGGAGGGCATTGACTACAATGATATTTTTTTCTCCTATAGTCAAGTATACATCTATTCTGATGTTATTAGCGATAGTTATTCAGTTTGATCTAGAGTTGAAGCAGATGGACATCAAAACAGTGTTTCTGTACGGTGAGCTGGAGGAGAATATATACATGAAACTGTTGGCCCAAAGGCCTATCACCCTAGTTTTGATGATGATCAACTCATAAAGTTATGTTTACTAATGATCTTGTGTTTAAATAGTGACAGATTCATGATCAAGATCTTAGTAGGTGCATAGCTCAACAAAGGATAAAATGTTAAGATTTGGAGCTAGCACGGTGTGATCCAAGAAGCTTTTGGATCAAGCTTGGACCAAGTCAAGAAGATGAGAAGACTTCAAGGGAAGACTTCAAGATCAAGACTTGTGTCTAGATATAAGATTTTGTTTTTGTTTTAGTTAAAAATATAAAGGATAGATAGTTGGTGGATTGCTCAAGTATACCATGCACATACACTCTTGATTTAATTGTTTTCATAAAAGATTTTTTAGTTTAGAAAAGATTTTTAAATTTTTGAAAAATACAAGTTTGGCTTTTGGTGTTTCTCATATACTTATCTTTTAACCAAAACCATATTTAGAGCTTAATGTCAAAAACATAGATATTTCACCATGATTGTGTAGTGGATCATATCCATACACACTATGCTTTAAAGTTGATTAAATATCTTGTTTTTGTTCTTGATGAAGTTTTGGAAAAACAAGTTTTTGAAAAAATCAAGTTTGGAAAAATACCATGTTAGTTTTGAACAAATATTTTCAAGTTACAAAAATAGTCCAATCTTTTATAACATGCCTTGATTTTGTGCAAGCATGTTTGTTTATCAAAGTATATTGGTTAAACTAATTTTGTAGATTTTTATGTATTTTATGGGATTTTATTTCAATCAAAAAGACCATGTTTTAAATCCCAGAAAACTGTTTCAGGCTTCGTATAAGTCGACTTACCACCTTTAATAGTCGACTAATACAGGAGTCGGCCGACCGGACCGGTCGAACGACGTGCACAAACGTGCACGCCTTTGTGTACTGGAGAACGGCCGACTGTGCCGGTCGACCGCTCCAGAGAGCAGAGTTCTCTGGAAAGTTTGGCCGACCGCACCGGTCGACCAACAGAGAGTTAGCTCTCAGCTCCAGTGGGTCGGTCGACCCGGGCGGTCGACCGTGGCTCCAACGGTCAGAAATCCGACCGTTGGCGGTCGACCGCACCGGTCGACCGACAGCTCTGACAGACCCCAACGGCTAGTTTTCTGGCAGCCTATAAATTGGGGGTCTTGTCATTGTTTTGCAACAAGATTTTGAAGTCTCTTAGAGCCAGTTTTTCCAGACTTTTAAAAGGGTTTTCTCCACAAAATAGAGAGCAAATATTTCCTATCTAAAGGGAAGTTTTATCAAGAGTGTTAAAAGAAAGTCTTTGAGTTTTCCTCCACCTTTCACATCCTTGTTTTTCTCATACCACACTTGAGCATCCATTGATTATACATCCTATAGGTGTGTTGTAGTGAGAGTTCTTTAGGTGATCAAAGTGTTGTGATCACCAAGGATCTTTTCTTTGTTCTTTGAGGAGACGGGCAAGTGTGCTCGTGATTGTTTGGGTCCTAGTATGGACTTGGTGTTTTCGGGTTCGGGTGCGAACTCGTGTTTGAGGTGCGGCCTCGGCGAGCCGGTGGGCTTGCGGTGTGTACGGGACTAGGGAGTCCGAGGGCTTGTAGGTGTTGCGACACCGAGGAGAGATCCATTGGGATCTTGCATAGTGGAAATCCTTCGTGTGTCGAAGGCGGGGATGTAGAGTAAGTGTGCTCGAACCTCGAAACATACCTTGTGTTTGCGATTGCTCACTCTCTCTCTCTCTCTCTCTCTTTGTCTCTTTTATATCTTGCATGTGTTATTGTTCATCTTTATATGCTAGATATACATTGTGTGCTTAATTGATATACTTGCGTGGGATTGTTGCTAACACTTGTATTCAACCAAGAGAGCCAACGCGGCACCTCAACCCATGCAAGGGGAATCTAGAGGAGTTTGTCCAGAGCCCTTCACGGGGATTCGGCAACACTCTTGTGTTATACATAGTGTTTAGTGTAAAAGTTTTAATTAGGTCATAATTGCTTTTTGCTTCCATATTATTTGCATCATTCACCATTAAGTGACCATTAGATTAGCCTTCACCTATTCACCCCCCCTCTAGGTGAACCTTCAGAAACAACCTAAAGGTTATATTCAGCAAGGTAAAAAAATAAGGTGTGTCTTCTAAAGAAATCCCTCTATGGACTTAAGTAGTCTCCCAGGCAGTGGTACAAACGGTTCGACTCTTTCATGATCAAGGCCAGATATAACCGATATGAATATGGTAGTTGTGTCTTATTTAAGCAGAGTGATGATCTGACAAATTTACTGTTATATGTGGATGATATGCTGATTGTTACAAAAAACAAGACACATGTTCAGAAGCTTAAAGTACAACTTAGGAAAAAATTTGACATGAAGGATTTGGGAGAAGTCAAGAAGATATTAGGTATGGATATCACTCAAGACAAAGGCTCAGTCAGACTTTGACTATCCCAGGAGAACTATGTTATCAAGGTGTTGGAGAGATTCAACATGGCAGAAGCAAGACCAATCACCACTCCTGTGGTAGGTCACTTCAAATTTGTAGGTCACTTCAAATTTGTAGGCCACCTAGAGGGGGGCTGAATAGGTGACTAGCTAATCTAATGATGAATAATACGGAATTAAAAACTATTTAAGCAAACTAAAAACTATTATGCAAAACACACCAAGTATAACATTAGAGTGTAGCAGAATTCCGGTGAAGGGCTCTGGACTATCTTCTCCAGATTCCTCTAGATAAGAGCTGAGGTGCCGCTATGACTCTCTTGGTTGAATACAAGTGCGAGCAAACTATCCCAAGCATATAACAATAAGGCACAAGATATATCAAGCATTTAAAGATAAAAGCAATATAAGCATGCAAGATATAAAAACAAGTGAGAGATAGAGAGAGCAATCACAAACATGAGGGATTTGTTTCGAGGTTCGAGCACCCTTGCTCTACGTCCCCGCCTTCAACACTATGAAAGATTTCCACTAAAAACGATCCCACCGGATCACTCGGTGTCGCAACACCTACAACGAGTTCACACTAGAACTCTTTGGACTCACTAGTCCCTCTCTTGTTCCCGCAAGAACAACACACGAAGCACACTAGCTTGCCGAGGCCGCACCTCTACACTGAGCTCCCACAAGAATCCGAAACAACACGAACCCGCAAGTTCGCCTCCTCAAATACAATGATGAAACACTTTAGTGATCTCAACACTTTGATCACCTAAAAACACTCTCATAACAACTCTCCTATAAGATTTGTATAGCAATGGAAAGCTTAAGTATGTGTGAGAAAACTAGGATGAATTTTGTGGTGAAAAACTCAAGAAATCCCTTTTTCAAAACACTCTGAAAAACTCTTCTTTTGATATTGAAGTTTAAGCTCTAAAACAAGTGGAGATAAACACTTAGAAAGATAGGAAATACTTAGCTTGAAAACCCACTTAAAATCTTGTAGAAAATAGTCTAAGGGAACCCCAATTTATAGGCTCCCAAAATATAGCCGTTGGAGGCCAACTCAGCAGGAAATCCTGCTGTCGGTCGACCGGTCAACGGTCAGATTTCCGACCGTTGTGCCACCGGCCGACCGCCCGATCGATCGAGGCCTGGATACAGAGAGCAGAGCTCTCTGCCGGTCGACCGCCCGGTCGACCGGGGCCAGATCCAAATAGCAGAGCTATCTGGCGGTCGACCGGGTCGGTCGATCGGCCCTCCAGCCAAACTGGCTGTGCACGTTTGTGCACATCGATCGACCGGACCGGTCGACCGACATCTGTCTCGGTCGACTTTCTGGTCGACCGGCAGAAGGCCTGGTCACATCTTTTAGGGATTTAAAACTTGGTCTTTTTATTTTAAATAAAATCCCATAAATTCTCATAAATCCTCATAAATTCTACAAAAATAAGTTCATTTATATACTTTGATATACAAACATGTTTGATTAAAACTCAAAATATATTACAAACATTTTGAACTATTTTTGTAATACAGAAATTTTCGCTTAAACAATAATCTGTATTTTTCAAAAACAATCTCCAAATTGAAAGCCGATTTTTCCAAAAACTTCTCCAAATATAAAAATAAGATATTTTAAATACTTTTGAAGCTTAGTGTGTATGGATATGATCCACTATACATATGAGATGAAATATCCATATTTTTGACAATAAGCTCTAAAATAAGTTTTGATAAAACACATGTATATTTTGAAACTTAAAAATCAAAACGGTATTTTCTAAAACATATATAAATTTTGTGTGTGTGTATATATAATTGAGCAATCCACCAACTAATCTATCCTTTACATTTTATCTAAAAATAAAATCTTAACACTTACAAACATGACATAAGTCTTCTTGAAAATCTTCTTCATCTTCTTCTTAATTTGGTCTAAACCTTGATCCAATGAGCTAGACTCCTCTTGAGTACTTGATGCGATCTTGATGCGCAAGCTCTTGAATCAACACGTGCTAGCTCTAAAACTTGACTTTAAATCCTTTGTGAAGCTAAACACCTACTAAGATCTTTATTAAATATCTGAGACTAATTAAACACAACTACATGAGTTAATCATCATCAAAACTAGAGCGATGGGCCTTTGGGCCAAAAAAATTATCCTCCAAGCAATGTCCACAATCACTAAAAGAGGAGGAAAAGATATCTCGAGTACTATATGCTAGTACAGTGGGATCACTCATGTATGCTATGGTCTGCACTAGGCATGATTTAGCCTATACTGTTAGTACAGTAAGTTGGTTCATGTCAAATCCAGGAAAATAATATTGGAAAGCAGTGAAGTGGGTGTTACGATATCTGCGAGGGACTGGGAGACTAGGCTTGGTGTTTTAGAGATTAGAAACGAGGAAGTCTATATTACTACAAGGCTATGTTGATGCAGATTATGCAGGAGATCTTGATTAGTGAAGATCTACGATGGGCTATGTGTTCACAGTAACTGAGTGTGTCATTAGTTGGAAGGCATAGTTGCAAAATACAATTGTTCTTTTAATGATAGAGGCTGAGTACATGGCTGCAATTGAGGCGTCAAAAGAAGCTTTGTTGTTGAGGGGATTGGTTTAGACATTCAGTAACATACAAGATTCAGTTCGGGTTCATTATGACAGCCAGAGTGTGATTCATCTTGCTAAGGATCACAAGCATCACAAGCGGATAAAGCATATTGATGTGAGGTATCACAAGATACAACAGTGGGTCATGGATGATAAGGTGATCGACTTGGTAAAGATCACCACGAAGAAGAATCCAGCAGATATGATGACGGAGACCATCCTGGTGGAAAAGTGTAGAGCATTTCTAAACTTCATCACAGTTTTCTATAGGTGAAGTGGCGAACAGGCTCTTTAAAGAGAGCCATGTGCAGTTACAAAAGGGAAGAGAAAGTAAGACGAATGAAGCAGAGGCCAATTTCTACGGAGGGACTTAATGAACCTGAGTCAAGGAGGAGATTGTTAGTATTTGGAGTGCTTCATATTCAATGGAGAAGAATTCAGATTCTGACAGTTTTCTAATACGGATCTGTCTTCATATTCATTGGAGAAGAATTCAGATTTTTGTAGTTTCTTAATATGGATCTGTTTCCTGTTTTGGTTTGGATACGGGTTTCCTGTCCTCTGAGGAGGTGCTGATTTGAGTTCATGTTGGACTAGGATTATCCTAGGTGTTAATATAAACCCTTGTGGGTGGCTTTTTGAAGGTGTGTCAAGAAGTGTCAAGAATTCAAGAGAAATTTTGTTTTCTACCATTGAGAATTTTGAGAGAGAGATCTCCTTGTAACTCTTGTATTTTCTTCTCTCTTTTCAATAAAGATTTCTCCCCTCCTCCCTGTGGACGTAGGCATATTGGCGTACTGCGTTAAATCTTGTATTTCTTGGTTGTGTGGTGATTGCTTGCTAGTGGTAGATCATTTACGTATTCGCTTCCGCTGCCGAGTCTTCAACTAGGTGTATCTCTATTGTTTGATCGGTGATAGATCATCAACAGAATCAAGGTTGGAGAGTAGTATGCTAGGATTTCTTCTCTTTAGTATAAATTAATGTAGTTTTTCTTCTCTCTTCGTTTGTAATTTTCTTTTCTTTTAGATTATGTATTAGGGCAGAGTTTGATTCCGGAGAGAAAGAAAGAGATCGATGTAATAGAGAGTGACAATCTATGAAAGCTTCCTTCTTTTCTTCCATGGTTTCTTCTCTAACCTTTAACATGACTATTAGCTAACTTTTCTCTCACAGAAATCTAGCTACAAACCACTATTCATCTAACCACTAACCAGTATTCATCTAACCACTTATTTGATAATTTACATGAATCTAATAGCCTTTACAGGGTCTTACTCTTGCAAGAGCCATTGATGGCTAATGATGAGGGGTTCTAACATCTAACTTGCTAACAAGCTAACTCTTTTATTTTATGCTTGCCTCTAATCTATTTTGATGACCGAATATTTGCATTAGCTTGCTTTTAATGCAAGTTTGATTTGAAGAAGAATCATATGTGCCATGTTTTGAATGTCTCTTGAAGCCAAGAATTAGTGATGGCCAAGGATCCATGTGAGACAACTATAACTAAGAGATTAGTATGATTAGTGGAGTACTTAGTAGTTAGTAGACAGGATTTTGTTTCTTCTTTTTTTACTTTGTTTTAAAACTAATTTTACAACCAATTCATCTTTTTCTTATCGTTGTTTCCATCGCCCTCTTCATTCACCTCAAGTTTCATCTTTTTTACATTTTCCAAATCACTTCACCATATTTTCATCTTCTCCTTCCACTCCTTTTTTTCTTATTTTAGTTAGCTTCTATTTCGTATTCTTTTCTTTACCAAAACTATTTTTTCACTTCGCCGTTTTCATCGCATTCTCCTCCCATCACTTCTAGTTTTCTTTCTTTTTTCTTTTCTCTTCTTAAAAAAAGAAGAACTCATTAATAACCAACATGAACACAAACTGTTAATGCTTCTATCATCTCCCATCTTTGTGGATTCGACCCGTATAGCCTATATGCTATAACGGAAGAATAGAGAAAGCCAAAACACCATAACACTTTCACTGATTTACAAATACACATTTTGTGCACGGTTTCCCTTTGATCATCATATACTGTGATATTGCTGCACTAGAGCATGAAATATCTTGATTACAATCAAAAATTGTATACTACATTGAAGACTTGAAAGCTAAGATAGGGATCAGGGAACTTGTACCAGACTATTGCAAAGCTGACACTCCCAAGTGCTCTGAGCAGTCCACCATTACTGCATCAAATGTTGCAGATAGAATATAATGTGGAGTAGGTGACATGAAGACTACTGCTGGAAGGATCCTGCTAAGTACTAATTTAAGAGATGGTAATAACCAGATGTATCCAGTGGCACCTGTTGTAGTGAGAATTGAAAATACACAATCTTGGTCATGGATCATTAAATTGCTTTTGAAATCTACTGGGATTGAGAATGTAGCAGGATGGACATTTATAACTCATAGACAAGAGGTATTACTTCATTATTTACTTAATTTCATTTATTTTTTAATTTTAAGTGGACATTTCTAATTAACCATTGTTTGCTTGTATTGCAGGGGCTACTAGAGATTTTAAAAATACTAGTATCCCATGCAAATGTCATATTCTACGTCAGGCACATGTTTCTATATTAGGCACGTGTATGAAATTATAGAGCAGGTGGAGAGGCTTGAAGTTGAAGAATCTCTTGTGGAAAGCTGCTACTTCTTTTAGGAAAGAAGAATATCTTAAGACTTTAGAGGAACTGAAAAAAGAATAACTAGATGGTTATGCTTACTTAACTGAATCTAGTTTGGAGATGTGGACAAGATCTCATTTCAATCCAAACTCAAAGTGTGACTTGTTGAATAACAATATTTGTGAAGCTTTTAACAAGTATATACTTGAAGCTAAGGACAAGCCTATAATAATAATGCTAGAGATGTTTAGAAGGAACAAATAGAGAACTCAAAGGACTATACTATTTTTTTACTGGTGATGAGAATTTTGAAGTGCAAGAGAAAGGTAAAAAGAAACTTTGTTTTTAATTTGAAGAAGAGAGTATGTGACTGTAATAAGTTGAACCTGTTGGCCCAGAGGCCTTCCACTCTAATTTTGATGATGATTAACTCATGTAGTTATGTTTACTAATTATCTTGTGATGTTAGTTTCAGATCATTAACCAAGATATTAGTTGGTGATTGCTTCAACAAGATGGTTTTGAAGCCTTTCACATGGTGATTCCAGAGCCCGAGCATAAAGATCATATATAGCACTCGTTGGAGTCAAGCTCGGAGGATCACGTTTTGGATCGAGTCGACTTGAAGATGGAGATCGTCAAGAAGACTTAGGTATCCTAGTTTAGTGTGTTTTAGATCCATTTGTAAAGATTAAATAGTTGATATGCTCAAGTTCACAACACACACACGTTTCATGTTTTGGATATTAGTTTTTCGGTTTTTGGTTTAACCGATATTGGTTTTCATGAATAGTTAGATCAAAACAAGTTTAAATGGTTTTTATGTATATTAGATGTGTTCTATATACATACATGCTTCATATCTTAGACAACTTATTTTGATATGTCTATTCATGAGTTTTAGGAAAAATCAGATTTCCTTTTTGAAAAAAATCCATGTTTGGTAAAATACAGTTTTTGGTTTTTGATAAAATTTCTAAGACACAAAAATGATTCAATATGTTTGATATTTGTCTTGAAATTTTTATCACAAGTTTGTATTTCAATATAAAATGATAAAACTATTTTTATGGAATTTTAGAAGATTTATAGGATTTATTGGAATATTTTTTAACAAGTTTTTCTGACCCAAATTGCTGCCTGCCAGGCTCTAGCGGTCGACTGGGCGGTCGACCGGGTTCCAGAGTCGGTCGACGGTCGGTCGACCGACGTGCACAGACCTGTGCACGTTGGCCAGGCACAGGGCTCAGTCAACCGACCGGTCGACCGGCCAGAGAGCTTTGCTATCTGTTTTTGGGCGGTCGACCGGACGGTCGACCGTGTTCCTCCAACGGTCATATTTATGACCGTTGGCGGTCGACCGGGCGGTCGACCGCCAGCCGCGCTGGCTGACAAATTCAGCCAACGGCTATATTTTGGAAACGGCTATATAAGCCCATTTCTTGGGGATTTTGACAAGAAAAATTTCTATATTCTCTAGTGTTAAAAATAAGTTTTCAAAAGTGTTTAGAGCTTCAAAAGATCAATCTTTATTTGTTTTAGAGTTTTTTGGAAAAAATCAAAGAAAATAGAAAATTGGAGATTTGTTTTGGTTCTTCATTTCTATCTTTTACAAAGAGTTTCCCAAGTATTTTTCTTTGAGTTTTTATTTTCCAAACTCTAGTTTTTCCACACTTAAGCTATCTTCTATCCTATTGTATTAGGATCATTT
>JAVJIF010016715.1:42500-122264 GCA_038442645.1 Agave tequilana | reverse complement strand
AGGACCTAATGGCACCGGGTCATCAAACCCGCGCCTCGGTTATCAACCCAAAGACTGGTCTGGGAATCAAACACGATTTAAATTTGTGGTTAAGGGTTCTTAAGGGTTCTTTGAACTTCCTTTAATGGCGAAATTCACGCCTAAAAGGCATTTTACCTTGGAGACCTTGGAGAATAACAGCCTGCGCAGAGGAGGAGCTGCCCATCGGGCCTCGGCGGACGGTCGCCTTGAAGAAGAAGCAGTCGGCTTGGTCTTGGGTGCCATGCTAATTCAATCCGAGGTTAAACAGATGAACAGAAGGGGAAATTCTCTTTCTTAATTTTATCAGCGAGTGCGTTCGGAAGGAAGAGGAATCTTCCCAACTGTGACCTTTTATAGGCACAAGGATTCGCGAAGATACGCAGCGTATATGGCCTGATGAATCTGCGGCGAATCTCTGTTCGACGCGTGGAACAAAATCACTTTAACGCACAGAGAAGATCATGCGCCACGACTCTGCAGTGAATCGTCGCTCGACACGTGGCACGGATCATTTAATGAGCTAGGAAATCCGCGCGCCAAAAGGTGAAATCCCGTCGGTTCCCCAGGCCAACTGGGCAGCGCAATCATGCGTGGCACGGACTCGCACCCGACGGCCATGTCTCTTCGATGGATATGCCCCGTCAGCATCGCCATAAATGCGCCAAGACAATCGCGTCTATATTCAAAAGATGCGTCTCTCCGAAGTTGCGTCTTCAGCTGAACATCGCGTCTGCCTTATGAAGATCAGTCGCGTTTCCATTGCCAAAAGGTCGCGTCTCGCTAAGAAGTCGCGTCTTTAAAGCAGTTCTCATCTCTGCTTTTCAAAAAGGAACCCGCGTTCAGTCCCTGCTTCTGCGAATCAGTTCAACAGTACACTGCACAAGCAGAAGACCAACCACTCCTGGCTTAAAGCGCACGTGACAGACCTTAAAAGCAAAGGGGAGGTTTAGACTGTGTATCTAGACACTCAACATGATCAACTCCGGTGGCTTCAAAGAGTTCAACAGTACACTCACGAAGACCAACTCCAGAATAGATCAAACCCGGAGCACAACAGTCTAGTCATGAAGGCAAATGCAGCTAGAATCCAAAGTATTTTGAAATCCGTCCCAGTTAACTGCGAAAATATCGAAAACTTTGGAGGGGGTTCTGTAGGCTGTCTAAAAATCACCAAGACAAGCCACCAAAACGCAGAGATCCAAGATCCAGACGCAAGGCTAAATGTGACAATCAAGACGCGAGAGTCCAAACCGCGTCTCAGCATTAAGGCACGTGGGCCGACACCCGCATCTCAGCCTCAAGACGCGAGGGTCCGAACCCGCGTCTCAGAACTAAGGCGCGTAGGCTCAAAACCCGCGTCTCAACCTCAAGACGCGAGGGTCCAACCCGCGTCTCAACCTCAAGGCGCTAGGGTCCAGACCCGCGTCTCGGTTACAACCACCCGATATGGCGCCATTCACCGCCCATGTAGGGAAGTGGTTGGCATCATCGTGGAGTATTTTTAGGGACACGTTCACCCCCCCCTACAGCCTATATAAATAGCCCAGTTGCTATGGAGGGGAGAGAGCATCAGAAGAAATCAGAGAGCATCAGAAGAAATCGAGAGAGCATCAGAAGAAATCGAAGGGCATCAATAGACATAAAGAGACCGAGAGATATCAACAGGCGCGACACATACAGAGAAAAGGAGAGCTCGACTCTTCAAGCTAACTTGCTGCGTACAAGTTGCTCTTCGCCTACCTTCTCTTTTAGAGTTTGGTAGACGGGGCTGAGTTACTCCTTCTACCTGCCAAGGAGAAGATCCCTTGACGGTCAGACGGTCATCTGGTCAACGGAGAATAAGATTCACTCCACCGCCGCCACACGAAGAACCCAGCACTAAACAAAGAGGGGATTCAAGCTTCAACATCCTCCCTTCCTTGTAACCGGAAGATTAGTCTGTTGTAATTTTTCATCTGATTCAAGGAAATTTTACACCTCCTTCTTTTCCGTGTCCAACAGCCACGCATGAAGAAGAAGAAGAAGAGAAAGGGGAAAAAGAAGGGAAGAAGGAAAAAGAAGTGAAAGAAAAGGAAAAAAGAAAAGAAAAGAAAAGAAAAGAAAAAGAGAAAGAAAAAGGGAGATTGATGGGGATGTGATGGGGAGGTGACCGGGCCACGTGGGCTAGGCGACGGGTGGAGTCGGTGGGAAAAGAAAGGAAAAGAAAGGAAAAGAAAAGGAAGATTCAAAAATAATAATATTATAATATAGTAGCGAAAAATCGACTGTTCCAGAAAAATCCTCAAAAATACCCAGAGGTAGAAAACGTCATCCTGAGGAATAATATGAAATCGGTTTTCAAAAATAAAATCCCATTTTTGAATTAAAAATCCGGAAGTCAACCGCCGATACCGGTCTACACCGGGTCGGCCGGATTTTGATAAATTCTGAAAAAATTCCAGAAAATGTATTAAAGAATAAAATATGATTTTAAGAGGTAAAGTGAAAGCAGAATTCAGAAATTCAATCCGATTGTAAACAAAAAATCCGGAAATCGGTCAGCGGCACTGGTCGACACCGGTTTTGAAGATTTTTAATTTAATTCAAGAAAATTCCAGAAAATCATAGAAAATCTAAAATATTGGAAGACGATGTTTAAAACTAAAATCGGTCAAATCTAAATATCAGAAAGACCAAATCGAGTAATGCCCTAGGATCGGGTCCTCGGTTCAGACTAGGGCTGACCCCGAGTTCACGAATCCGAATCTAAGGTAAAACCATCATATAAACAACTCATAATACAAAACAAATACAGGAAGTAAATTGAAAAATACGATCGAAAAATCTGAATACGCAACTAAGTACGTATTCCGGGAGCGGGGTGTTACAGAAGCAGCAGAGCAGCAAGAAGTAGCTCAGGCTATCGACAGGCCCGAGTGCTATCGACAACAGATACTCAGACACCACCAACAGAGAGCTGCAGAAGCTCAGTCTGTTGACAGGCCTGGGAGCAGTCGACAGACATTTGTGAAGGCTATCAACAGACATGCTCAGTCTGTCGATAGGCAGCCCAACAGAGAGTAGGTTCTACTCAATCTGTCGACAAGCTCAAGGAGTTGTTGACAGCAATCAATTTTTAGGCGAGTCCAAGATAGATTCTAAATTTGTTCTAATCCAAATTCAGAGCTTTTGGTTTTCTTTTCATCGTGGACTCTTTGGCTATATATTGAGGGTTATTGTCCCCATACTTTCTGTAGTGTTCAATTTTTGACCCGATGAGAATATGAAATGTGTACATCTGATCCCTCGGTGGATGCGTGATACGTAGCCCTTTACAGAACCTTTGAAGAAGAGTTCCAGTCCTAGTCAAACTCCATACAGTTTAAACAGTTGAAAGATTAGAGATAGAGTCAGTTGCAAGTGCCTCTATCTGGGCCAAATCTACATTTGAACCTAGCAGTTACAACTCTGAAGCGGGTTGATCATATCAACTGTTGGACGATGATATATGGATAAAGTTGAATATGAGTGCTACCAATTCAAATCAGAATGTTCGGCTCTAAATCACCTCCTTGATAAGCAGTTAAGTTGGGATAAGATGTTCAGTTAGATGATAACCCAATATTCATATCCAAAGGCAATCACCTATATAATAGAAAAGCCCCTCCTACGAGAGGGTGAATGATCAATTAATCCTAGAAGCCCTAGTGATAGAGATCATACGGCACCATAGTAAGTTTTGTGCATTATAGGGAAATTCTCTCTCCCACTGTGGTTTTTTCCTTTCGAGTTTCCATGTAAATCTCTGTGTTTCTCTCTGGTTTGGTCTCTGCAATTCACCTATTATTCTCTATAAATTGGTACGTGGATAACTCCTTCTGGAATTAACAACTGCATTTGGTGCTTTCGTTGAGAGTTTTGAGTCCACACTCTTAAGCTCTTCCCATTACCCTTTCACATCCTCAGAAAGGTTTCAACTAACCATGGCATCTAAGGCGCTAATCACCACGACACCAACACCACTTATGAACTCGAGCCATCAACACTCTTTCAAGGATAGCTCATCCAGCGAGTAGCTGACTTACAATGACAGTTGAGCGAACAGCGGACCTTGGCGGACCTCGAACGGGAATTGGCCGCCATCTATTGTGATATCGCCGAACGCGAGTGAGAAGCGGTAACGTAAATCAACCACCACCTTCTGACGCAAATAAAGGCCCTTCAAAAAGCTCAAGAATGAGTCATTAATTGAGCGCAAGAGAAGCCCAAATGGACACATCCTCCCATGCTCATCAACATCTTCCAGCTCCGACCGACTTACGTTTCAAGTTAAACAAAAGGTGTTCTCAAGCAATCTCACGCTATGGCGATCCGGATAGCTACAACACTGGTCCCCCATGAAAATGGACAAGGGGGCATCATGCCCCAACACGAAAGATGACAAAAAAACACTATCCCGACAGCAATTATGACCAAGAATGGCTTAGTCTTCACTCCTTTGAAGTTAACAATTGATCAGATCCAACACATCATCAAGCATCAACCCTAGATAAAACTTTCCAAGCCAAACAAGTATAACCCAAATCCCCCAGAAGCAGGAGGACACTGTTCTTTCCATGATATTTAGGGGCACGCCGCTCTAAATTATTGGGCCCTCAAAAGGCACATCGAGGATCTAGTTCAACGTGGTACCTCGATGAGTTTATCCTCGATCAGGAGGAAGACCCAGCCATCAGAGACGTCCCTGATGAGACTCTCGACTAAAGTGCTTACTCATAAGTACTATTCGGGATGTGAAGGCCCACAATAAGCAATGGAATCCTTTTTACTTGAAACGATGCTATGAAAAGCATGTAATATTCAAGGAAAAGACTATTATCTCTATTCTTCATCTGGATGTCTTATAAAATCTCAATCCTTTCTCCAAGTGTGATAAGCGAGTCAATAGCCTATGCATGTCCTACCCTGATGGCTACCACTCGGGGAGTCTCCTGAAAGATGGAGACTACCTACGACTGCTCAGAGCTTAGCCTATATGGGCCTTGCCCTTATGGCTACCCCAGCGAATCATGACCTATATGGGTCTTACTCTGATGGCTACCCCTCGGGGAGTCTCTTGAAAGACAGAGGTTGGCCTATGACTTCTCGAAGCTCAGCCTCCAGGGGCCTTGCCGTAATGACTACTCGAGCAAAAAGCGAATTATCAGCCTATATGAGTCATACCCTTACGGTTACCATTCGGGAAGCCTCCTGAAAGATGGAGACTTGCCCATAACTGCTCAGAGATCAGTCTACATGGGCCTTGCCATGTCGGTTACTCGAGCGAATCATCAGCCTATATGGGTCATACTTTGATGGCTACCCTTCGGAGGGTTTCCTGAAAGACGAGACTTGCCCACGACTGCTCGGAGCTCATCCTACATGGGCCTTGCCCTGACGGCTACCCGAGCGAGTCATCAACCTATATGGGTTCTTACCCTGATGGCTACCCTTCGGGGAGTCTCCTGAAAGATGGAGACTTGCCCATGATGCTCGAAGCTCAGCCTACACGGGCTTTGCCCTGACTGCTATCCAAGCGAGTCAACAGCCTATATAGGTCTTACCCTGATAGCTACCCCTCAGGGAGTCTCTTGAAAGATGGAGACTTACCTACGATTGCTCGAAGCTTAGCCTACACAGGTATTGCCCTGATGACTACTCACTCGAGCGAGTCAACAGTATATATGGGTCCTACAGTGACGGCTAGTCCTAGAGGAGTCTCCTGATGGATGAAGACATACCCATGATTGCTCAAAGCTCAGCCTACACTAGCCTTGCACTGACGGCTACTCGAGCGAGTTAACAGCCTATACGGATCCTACCCTGATGGCTACCCCTCGGAGAGTCTCCAGAAAGACGGAGGCTCATCCATAAAGATTCTCAGAGCTCAGCCTATATCGAGCCTTGCCCTGATAGCTACCCAAGCGAGCCAAAAGACTATAACAGACTCCGCCCCGATGGCAGCCTTAAGGCGATCTGTATCTTGTTCTTCTAACTTT
Organism: Agave tequilana; assembly: GCA_038442645.1. NCBI lineage: Eukaryota > Viridiplantae > Streptophyta > Magnoliopsida > Asparagales > Asparagaceae > Agave > Agave tequilana. Next base: position 116,226 of record JAVJIF010016715.1, on the reverse strand, counting down.
TGAGGAGACTCCGATATACCCAGAGGCCTCCACCTGAATAGCTATCTAAAACATCTCATAACCTCGACGATGAAAACCATGCCTCCATAAGATGTCAACAAACTATAAATGGGTAGGACACACGCCGTAGCATCTGTATGAGCACATCAAGAATAAGAGACAACACAATCGACAAAGTAAAATAACCACCATTATTGATGATAGTAGAAATGTATGATTTTCTTATTGCAATAGTTAAAAAAGAGTACCAATGAGCTCGGCTAACTTTGCCTAAATCTACTATTTTGACTCTCGGATCACCCTCGAGACCTCTCGTGCCAGCTACCAGTGATCTTAATCCGATCGCTCGGCCCCTCGGACCGATGATTCTTGCCTCCGGCCCGATCACTTGGACCCTCAGAGATTGACAACTAGCATCTCTAGCCTGACCACTCATGCCCCCGAACCAGCCACTTCGCCCACTTCTCGCCCGCTAGAGCATAAGATCATGAATAGAGAGCACAACGTATGTACCTTTGTAAGCAAATTGTCTGGATTGTCCAGAGTTCATTGTAGCAATCAATCTGACACTCCAAATCAGCCCTCAGCTCTCTCGGTGCTCCAAATCCCTCTCTAGCAATCAAACCTGATGCATTAGCTCCAGCTTCTCATTGCGTTCCTCATTGATCACCTCCCCAATTGTGGTGATCTCCAACTGGTTGGAGGCGATCTTCTCTTGTAACTTCGAGATGTCATTGAGCGCCTTCTTCAGCTCTCAAGCCTATCCAGGAGCCTTACTTCCAAATCCAGTTTCTCCTTTCTCAACTTCTTCATCTCCTCTAACATATCGGCCAATTTCAAAAACACCTCGCATACCTCTCTTCGAAGTCGCTCACCATCACATTATAGAAAATCAGCTCTCCATCCAGCTGAAGGGTGAGGAAGTCAAGCATAGCAAGCTCTGTGCGGCAGGGAAGCCTAGGCAGCATTCGGAACTGGTTTTCACTAATCTCCTATGATGAGCATTCAGAAAATCTAGCAATGCTCTGGGCTTGTCGTCAAGATCCAGCTCCATTTCCTCATCGACGTCCTCGGGGTCGAAACCCTGAGGCGTAACTTAGGTTCCTCAAGGCACCTTGTGCCCGACGAACCGGTCCCTGCAGAGCCCAAGTAGATACGAGGCATTGTAGTTCTCGAGCGGTTCTTTCCTGGGGATAGGCTTTCCCTTCGCCAAAACCTCCTAAACCAGAGGCAGGATCAACGGGGTCACTGGGTCAACATCCATGGGGACTGTAAGGCACAAAAAATGAGATAAAATTTCAGATAGTGGAGAAACTTTTCATTTATCCCTTTAAAAGAGAGTTATATTGAAATTATACAAAGATAAAATAGAAAAAAAAACTCTCAAATATTCACTTTACCTTTTTTTTGAGGCCTTGACAGAGGAAGTTGGAAGATCTGCCCCTTCGGTGGCACCATGACTCGAGATCTCAGTGATCGAAGCATCATCTGTGGGGAGACCAGTCATCAAGGGAACAACATCGCTAGACGAGCACGCCGATAAGCTTCCACCTCCATGGCGGGGGACCCATGCGTCAGAGAACCTCCCATACCTTGGCTTTCCAAGAAGACCTCAACTTCAAGTGGATAACTTAGGACCGCGCCCCGCCTCCCGTCCTTATATCCATCCATGCACTTCTTAAATTTGAAGACCTTTATCTCCCACAGATACTGGCTCATTACTACTTGGACACTTTCTTTCACCGTAGATTGATTACACAATGCCTCATTTAAGTCATTTTTGAGGTACTCCTTCACATTCTTAAAGGCAACCCTCTCTACACCAGCATCGCCTTCGCCTTCGTCTCCTCAGCGTATCGACGCGCCTCCGTCAGGTTCCTCTGAGTTGAATGCGGTTCTGACCCTTGTTTTGTAGCTCGACACCTTTCCGCCGTGACTCCAAGCTCACCTCCTGCAACTCGGAGTCCTTTTTCAACTCCGTGCCCCTCCTCTTTAGCTCTTCTCGAGCCTCCAACAGCTGAATCAATAGGGTCTCCCTCTCCCTTGACTCTCCTCACAGCTGCTCCAGCTTCACCTATCGACTTCTCTAGACTTCAGCTTCATAGTCTAAATCCGCCTGGAGTTGAGAGATCTTACAGGCCGCCTCCTTCCCTTTAGAAGCAAACTCCCCCACTTCTCGACGCAGCTAGAAATCTCCTTCTCCTTCAGGGCGATGAGCATCCAGCAGCTCGGAGGTAAGCACAACATTCTGAGGCTAAAATAAGGAAAAAGTCAAACATCAAATAAAAGCAAGTCAAAGAAGAAACACAGCAAAGCTTATCTTGAATACCTCTTCTTCAAATACTAGTTGATCTTTCAAGGAAAGCATCTTGAGCTCCTCCAGTCTTGCAAGAAAGTCTCCATACCGTAGGGCTATTCCCCCCCCCCGGCCGATCGGAGAAATAGCCCAAATGTTGATCTCGAAGCAGGCCACCCGGCACGTGAGGCCCAGCACTGATACCCAAAGAGCTAGTAGAGTCTGAGACCCTCATGACATCCTTCGTCAACAGAGGTATGGTAGCTCCCTCCACGTCGAGCCTAGGAAAGGGCTCGGGCCCAGTTTTAGCTAGAATTGATGGAGACTCCACCATCGCACCCTCCTGCTCAGAAAGCACTCGACTGCAAGGGGATACTCCTTCGGCACCTCCGCCTCCATGTTCACCATCTCGTGGAGCGCACCTGCGCCCTCCTCGGGGGCCTTGGTGGTCGATGATTTTCCCCAGGAACCAGAATCTACGAGCTCGGAGGGACAAACATGAGCACCCTTCTCCACATGGAGTTGTCCAACACCCATGGCCGGGCCAGAGGCATCGTCCACAATAGATCCATCATCTCCTCCTCGTCGAACTCATCAAAGCCAATCATACCCCTCTTCTGCAAAAAGAAAACAAGTATTAAAGAGCGACTTTATTGAGGAAAAACTAATCTATTCGGGAGCTACATCTTCGGGAAGGAGAGGTCTCGAGAGTTGTATGGGGGCTCTCTTCCTCCTGAGGGGGACCACTCGCCCTAGGAACCTTGGCCTCTCAATAACCACGGCCAGTGGTTTCTTAGCTGACTCTGGTGCCTTCGAGAGTACAGGGGGCATAGGAGTCTTAGGATCCAGCAACCTACTCCAGTTACGATGGTCATAATCTACAGCAATCAGCTCCTGTAACTTTAACTCGATCTCAGCAGTCAGCACCATATCACCCCGAGCAACCGGGCCCAAATTTCATGTGGTCGGGATGTCTCCATGCTCATCCTCTAACTCTGACTCTCACGGACCAATCACTTGTACCACGGTGTCCTACGTGTCACGATCGCTATCAACCATGTTGACAATAATCTTTTCGCACCCACTCTGACGCAAGAAGTAGCGTGCATCCTAGACGGTCTTCCTCACCGTGTAGGCAGTGTTGAAAATCTCATGGTGACAGGTATTGGAGATAAGGCACAGAGGGCCTCAAACCCTTGCATAGTATGCCAGGCCACCCTGACAACTGTGAGGGGGCGATCCTTTAATAGGTCAGAATGCTATAGACAAACTTTGTTAGTGGCAACTTCAGCTCAAGTGTCAGGATCTGGGGATGCATGTAGACAACGTCATTGGGCGGAGACTTCACGAACTCGGCTTCTTAGGGGCAAATTTTGACCCTCATTCCAGGAGAGAGGTGGATGCCATATCTCACCTAGTACTTGTCAACATTTGCCTGATTGTGAAGCATCATAGTTCCTGGATCAAAATCCATGCCAACCCTGATGCGAAAATGGGATCTCTTCCCCTTCTCCTCTATAATGGCCTTGCTTTCGCTTGCGCCACTAGCAGCATTAGACTTGCTTCAAACCTTATCATCTATGGATAAAAAGCTAAAGAAAGATTGGATGGCAGGGAGAGCACAGGGAGAAGAAGATGAGAGATTGCCAAAACCCTAGAAATTGGGGATAATTTTGAGGGTTTGAAAAAAGAAATGCATTTAAAACCCTCAGAAGTCGAGAAGCTATCTGACCAAAGGCGTACACGTGTTACGACGTATCGAATCTAAATCATTACGCTAGACACGCCATACCTCTCTCGAGCGTCGCGACTCTTCGAAAAGTGACAGTTACTTGACCGATGAAGGTAGATTGGACACACATTTAAAACTCTGCCAGCCTATAGAAACACCCACTAAAGGATAAAAACAAAAGTGACACAAGTAGTCCCAGGCTAAACTCAAGAAGTCTATTTTCTCTCTCTCGGAAGTTCCTAGAAACTCATAATTCCCGATGACACGTTCCCGACCACCTTCCAAAGAGAGAAAGCAGAAGGGCATTTGTAATGGTCAATTTCTGACACTTAAGATTACGCACGTGTACATCTAATCCCTCGATGGATGTGTGACACGTAAACCGTTTCAGAACTTTTGAAGGAGAGTCTCCGTCTCAGCCAAATTTCATGAAGTTCAAACAGTTGAAAGATTATAGATAAAGTCAGTTGCAAGTATCCCTATTTCTAGGTCAAATTTATATTTGAACCTAATAAATATAACTCTGAAGTGGGTTGATCATATCAATAGCTAGACGATGATCTTTCGATAAAAATGAATGCGAGTGCTACCAATTCAAGTCAGGATGTTCGGCTCCAAACCTCCTCCTTGATAAGCAGTTAAGCCGGAATAAGATTGTTCAGTTAGATGAGAATTTTGTGATCTTATATCTTAGAATCATATTAGATATGTTTTAATATTTTTGAGGATTTTCTGAATTTATCAAAAATCCGGCCAAACCGGTATCGCCCAATACGGTGAAACCTTTCAGGATTTTTAATTTACAAACCTGATTGAATTTCTTCAAACCGTTTTCATATTATGTCTCAAAATAATATTCTCTATTTTATATAATTTTTGAGAACCGTTCAGAGCTAGTCCAATATTGGCCCAAAATAATAATAAAATATTTTTATTATATTCTTTCTTATTTCTCCTTTCTTCCAGACTTCTCCACCGCCATTTCTCCACCCCATTAACCCAACCACCTTTCCCCCTCCTTTATAAACTTTCCCTCTCTCTCTTCCTCTTTCAAATCTATCTCTCAAACTCTCTCTCTTAAAATCATCTCTCTCCCCCCTCTCAAAAGCATATCTCTCTCACTGTCTCTCTCTCTCTCTCTCTCTCTCTCTCTCTCTCTCTCTCTCTCTCTCTCTCTCTCTATTTTTCTTCCAACCACGGAGGCAAATCGCCGGCGGCCTTGCTGCCGGCTAGCTGGTGCGCCCCAGTGGCTGGCGCGCCACGGGCACGACACCCACCATCCTCTCTTCTTCTTTTCCTTCTCTTCTTCTTCTTCTTTTCTTTCTTATTCTCCTTTTCTTCAAATTGTAAATCTCTCTTTCCCCCTCTTCCCATCTCTTTATTCCTCTCTCTCTCTCCTACTCTTCTCACCCTCTCTCTCGCCCTGACCCACGGCTACGCCGCCGGCGGGCCCCCCATGCCGCCGGCGGGCAAGGCTGGCCGGCTTGCTCGCGTGGCATTAGCAACAGCTGCTGCTGCAGTTATGGGTTCACAGCCCATAAATGGGTGTGAATCCAATTCAAGACTCGCTTACCCATTACCCTATAAACCCAAAACCCAAACCCGTTAGCCCTATAACCCAATAACCCATCACTTATGTTAATGGGTATGGGTTGTGGATCTAGATCTGACCCATTAGCTACCCAAACCCGCTTCTAAACCCAATAAAGGTAATTTTACATATAAATCCCTTGCAATTTCTAATAATTGCACTTTAGACCTTTTTATTACATAATTAACCTATTTTATATGATTTTAGTGTTCGGGCGATATTTGGAGCATCCGGAGTCCGATTTGGTCAATCTTGGAACCGTTGCGATCGTGGGAAAGAGAGCTACCTCTCCATGACCAATTTGTGAGTATTTTTATTTTATAAATTGTATTTTTATCATGTTGAGTGAAATGGGTTGCTTTATTTAAATAAAATATGATTGCCAATAAATCCCCGTCATTAATATTTAATAAATTGTAAACATTGTTAAAACACTGTAATAAACACTGTAATTAGAATATGCCTGACTACTCTTTAAACACGCTTAATATAAATCATTCTTTTTACAACAAAATAATAATAAGTTGACAGAAATTCATGTCATCTTGATACTGGCACCAGTACACTGGATATTATGCTTCTTATATACACTTATTACACTGAATACTGTCATTGCATGTACTTGTATCACCGCTACACATATATTATTACACTGGATATCTATTATTTCATATTCACGTACCACTGACATACTGCCCACTATTACAACATGTTCCTGGACACTATTATTTCATGTGTTGTAACATTGTTACACGTCACAGTTCTTACATGTATTAGTACTAGCGCCACTATTACAACATTTTCTGGATACTATTATTTTATGTGTTGTATCACTGTTACACAGTCACACTTCTTACATGTATTAGTACTAGCGTTACATGGATATTCTAGGACACAGGGTACTGTTATCACATGTGCATACTTGTGATACTGAATATTGTTATTGCATGTACTTGTAGAGTTGTTACACTATGCATCGATATGATTATTTTATTCATATCTACTGTCACATAGATTCATCTGCATGTATGCGATGCTTGTCTTTGTATTCCCGTTATCTTGAACACTGTTCATGTTATATGGATTATTGTTACATGAGTATTCCTGTATTCTCGTTGCATGATCAGTTCCCGTTACTGATATTAATATTCTCGTTACTGAACATGTGAGCTGTTGATATGCGATATGTAGAATCTCACATCTCTTGTATATCGTTTCCCGTTATCTTGTTTCATAATATCAACAAAGCTCATGTCCTATTATCGTATTACTTGTATCATGCACTGTTCTAGTACTTGATTTATTGTATAGTTCATACTTATATTCTGGTATACCAGTTATTAGCACAGTCACGCCAGCGTCCGGCAGAACATGTGTGGAACTAAGTACCACACGGAGCAAAGTGTCACATCACACCTATCCGTGGTGGGGGCCACCTCTTGAATCCGTGGGGGCGACCTCTAGAATTCTCACTCCGCCTGGTGTTGGGTGACGAGGATGTCTCCGGTGCTCTTATTATTGATCTTGTTACTGACCAGCTTAGTATTCTTATTATATTGTATTTCCCGTTATACGCACGGTCATGCTGGCGTCCGGCACATAGTGTGTGGAACTAAGTGCCACACGGAATAAAGTGTCACATCACAGACATGGTGGGGGCCACCTCTAGAATCCCACATCATGGGGTGTTGGCATGATGGAGGCATCCTCAGTGCGCTTGTTATTCAGACCCAGTACATAATACATCTAATAACCTAACAATAGTGACGTCAGGAACATTTGTTATTTGGTCACTCTCTCGTTTGGATAATGGTACCCGTATGCTATGTCCGGATGGGTTCGACTGGAATGCGGGCTCCAGTATGAACTGCTAGCGGTATCGGACACTGGAAGAGATTGATTAAAATACCAGGTGGTACTAATTGTTATTACTATATAAATAATATGACTTGCTTGAGACATGTATATTATTGTTTCGTTGTACTTATTACTGTTCCTGATACGTTATCCACTATCATGTTACATGTATACACTGGTACATTGCCTGGTACATGTTACAGCACACTACTCTGCATACCATGTATTGTTCTGTTCCATATATTCTTCGTGCATACACCATGCTTGTACACTCATGACAATATAATAAGATTATTCATGTTTCACACTGACACCGTCAGGTTACTATTATGGTATCCACAATCATGTCACCTGTATACCTTGTTACACTTCTTGATATTCTTTACACTCCATGTGGTAACACACTCATGTATATGTATACTCTGCATTGTATATATAGTTGTAGCCTTCATTACTGTATATGCACGACACAGTCATATGGTTATGTTACATACTGCACATCTGCATGTTCATTTCCATCACATCATCACTATACAACTGTATGTGTTATATAAAACTGGATATTACTATAGACATGACCTAATGATAACATGCTAGGTAATGATGGTATTAAAATATGACATTTGTATATTTTTACTGATTCTTACATTTCTATTATATGGTATCACTGATATAACATGTATTATAAATTATTCTCGTGCTTGTAGTACTATAGCACATATTATTGCCTCCTTCATTTTATCACTCACTAGGTCGCTTTCTGACGACCCTGGATTTACGTGCCAAGGTTGGAGATCGCAGATATCGTATTGTCAGATATTTCATTTGGTGTCACATGGGACTCGTCATCGATACCATTCATAGGTATCTTTATTATTTAGTCTTTAGTTCCGTATTTTCCCATATTTCTATATCTCTCATGATCACTGACCCCTTTTTGTAGGTATTCTTGTACTTATTTAATACTAAAACTCTTGTATATATGAGACTATTTCCTGTACTGAGGCTTAGCGTACGTACGTGAGGGTATCTCCACCCTGCGTATGTACGTCGCCATAACGTCTCTGTATTCGTGAGATCATGGCGTTACAATCACCAAAGATCATATCAGAATCAGAGACTAACAACAAATCCAGCCAGACAAAAGGGGGCAACACCACATAATATCGAGATCTCCACCTGGATGTGGCCACTTGGCCACATCCTTATCGCGGATCCGCGATAAAAGCCATGAATTCGCGGGCCCATAGTGGAGATAAGGGCCCTTATCTCATCACTCCTCTCACCTCTGGGTTTTTGCCTATAAAAGGCAGTTTTTCACTGAAAAGGGGAGCGAATATTAGTTTAAGTTTTTCTCTTTATTTTTAGAATTTAGGTTCTTTGTTGAATAGTATTGAGAAGTTGTATCTCTGTTTTTAATTCATAGTTCAGTTCAGATACAAGTGAGAGAGAGAAAAAGAATGATTATAATCTGAAGTTGCGGTGACATCAATAAAGCTTCAAGCTTCTCTTCTTCTCCAATTTACAGGTATGTGTTATTTCATTTACATGTCTTGTTTTACTTTAATCATGAGTAGCTAAATTCATTTTTTTGGGCTCACTATCATCTCTCTCTCTCTCTCTCTCTCTCTCTCTCTCTCTCTCTCTCTCTCTCTCTCTTCGATCCCTCTTGTTTTGAATGGTTTTGATGTAAAGAACCCAATAGAATCATATGTATGCTTTAAACTAAATCTTTCTTCTTTGAAAGTGTTCTTGAAGGCACATGAGGATGGGGTATGGATTTCTAAACTTCAGTTTTTTTAAAACATCACTTGAGTAGTTAAATTCTCACTGCTTTCACTTGCAATCAGTAGAACATAAACATATAGGAATCTTTTGATAATAACAAACATATTATTTTTTATTGAATCATTATTGGACTCAAAAGAATAAAATATATATCTACTTTTCATGTATTGAAAATGGATTTTTTTTTTTTTTTTAAAGTAAAATGCCACATTTCAGTCTCTTCAAGTCTATTTGAAGCCAAAAATGCATTTGGAATAGAAACATTCAATGCATGGTAAACTAGCAAACTAATAAAGGTATATATAAGGCCAAAGAAAAGGCAAAGTGCTTCTATTTCTTCATCTACTCGAGCTGTTAACCCTTGAGCAGATCATGAACATTGTATTTTTATTTCAAGGAAAGTGTTGGAAAACAGCAGCAAAATAGAACACCACCAATGAAAGCATAGTCTCAAGGATGAGCTCCATTGAGAGAATCCATTTGCAAGAGAGAGAAAAAGCTCACAGTACAATCACATTATTGGAGAAGCTGGGAATCTGATGCTGACGATCAAAGTGGATGATCCCTGTCCTCACCTGAGAAGACTGCTCTCTCTCTCTCTCTCCCTCACACACACACACTCACATTTTACCGAATAAAAATGACGTGTCTGTTTTACAAATTAAAAATAAGATTTCTGAGTTAATATCATGTCAGTCAAAATTCTCGATGAATTCTAATTTGATACTGTAACTACAGTGTCAAATTCCCTCCATTTTCCCCTCTCGCGCGGCAATTTCTGATAGAAAATCACATCAATTTTTTGATGTGTCCTTGAAATAATAATATTTTTTTCTTCTGAAAGTTAAATTAAACATAAAATAAAAAATTGACATGATTTGTCTGCTGCTCCAATAAGAATTCAGTGTCCAATAAAGTCAAATAACAGACCCCAAATGAAAGAGAGCATTTTGGGAAGTGAGAAGTGATATCCCAATCAATCAAACTCGATGATGAGATGGTTCCAATCACAACCCTCACGAAAAATAAAGGAGACCAACAGCATATTTACCCATCCCCTGTATATTCACCACCACTAGGGCTCGCTTCTAGTTATGTCATGTTAATGATGAAAATTGAAATCAAATGAGGTGGGCCCACTTCCATAAAGGAAATTCTAGCGGGAAATAGTTATGGCTTGCTTCTTGAGAATGAGGCTTGAGATTTTATTTTTATTTTTATTTTTATTTTTTTTTTATGTTGGGTTGTGGGGAGACTTGGTTCAAAATGAGGTAACTACACATGGGACGTGATAGTGAGAAAGTGAGAGCTTGACTAGTAGTAGCGCGCTTAGGCCCTCCTAGACTGTTGAAAAATATAACAAAAAAATGTGTGTAAACCTTTAGATTTTTGATGTTTTCTGAGTTATGCTCAGAATTTTGACACATTAACTGTAGCCGTAAAATATTGAATTGGAAGCGTGGGGCTCATAGATTTTTCTTTCTCATTTTTTAGTAAACAAACAGTGTAGGAGATAGAAAATACATGTACAGCTCACCTGTCAGGATTAAAAAAATAAAATTTTCACCCCCTTTCAAGACAAACAAACAGACCCTTAATCAAGAGGCCTTGGTATCCTTTCTCTATTCTCCACGTATCAACTGTCCAGAGGGAATAATCACACACACATCTCTCTCTCTCTCTCTCTCACGCGCAGGCGCGCACGCACGCACACAATGTCATGATGACAAGTAAATGCAACTTCTTTACACAACAATATATACTTAAGAAGGGATTTCAAAGATCAGACAAAAGTTAACCCTAATACGCTATTTCAAGTCAAGTTGAACATAACTATCCTGTTTGGTTTGAAGAGGTGGAGTAATTGGACAGACAAATAGTCTCACATCGGCTAGACATTGGAATAGTCTTGGGTATATAATGATTTGGCAACTCTACCTAAAAGGCTAGACTTTTGAGATGGTGCCCAAAGTCTTTCAATTGATAACAGAGTCATGCCCTGAACTTAGTTGTGTGTGGGGGTGATGTTCAATGTTGCTTCACATAAGGCGTGTCTGCCCCGCGCGGTGAAGAAGTTGGATCTCAACCGAGCATTTGGTCTTCTATTGTAAAGAAAGTTGAGCTTGCAGGGAGACTCTTTGTTTGAGAAGAGATTGTTGGGAATTGGGTTGAACAAATAAGCCTTACATTGGCTAAACATGAGGATGGCCTTGAGTATATAAAGATTTGGGCAACTTCACCTAAAAAGCTAGTCTTTTGGGATGGTGTCCCAAGTCCTTCAATTGGTATCAGAGTCATACCTCGAACTTAGTATTGTGTGTGGGTGATGTTCGACCCCCAAATGGAGGTAAAAAGCGCATTGGTGGGTCCCTGTAAAGCTAATTGGGCTCTCGAGTAATTTGGTAGTGGTGCTCCTGCTTCGCGTAAGGTGTGGCACCAACTATACGCAGTGAAGAGGAGTGATAAGCTGCAGTTGTTGCTTAACGTAAGACGTTTCGCTTTCGCTCGGTGAAGAAGTTGTGATCTCGATGGAGCATTTGATTTTCCAGTGTGAAGATAGTTGAGCTTGCATGGGAAAGCCCAGACTCTTTGTTCAAAAGGGATTGTTGAGTAATTGGACGAACAAATAGTCCCACCTCAGGTAAACATGGGGATAGTCTTGGGTATATAAGAATTTAGGTAACTCTACCTAGAATGCTAGTCTTTTGCGATGGCTGCCCCAAATCCTTACAGAAGCCTCTAATATCTAATTTTGAGATGTAAATATCTGCAACAACTTATAATGTTGTTAGCAAAAAACAACTCACTATGTTTAGTGCTTTTCACATTTACTTGAGAGTTATTATGCTCGTATATAGTTTCTTATAGAATTACCTATAGATTACCTAGCATGATTATTCAAATTAAAATATGATTACCTATATATCTTAAGTACATATTATATGTATGGGAGTAAAAGGGATGGAGGTGAGGGAGAGCACCCAAGCGTGCACCTATTTCTCCAAAAAAAAAAAAAGTATACATATTACATATGACATATATGTTCCATTTTACAATTAAGCCTAATAAATCTAATCATACTGACCTAGCTAGTCCTTGCATAGGCTTGGCTTGATCACAAATTCAAACAAATTATGTCATGGGAACAAGCATGGGTTGCTTACCAATTGATAATCTCTCATATTCAGCCAAAACTTTTGTCGGCTAATTGAACTGACATCTAGTTATACCTTGTAAATGGAGACGACACATGCTCTCCTTGGATCATTTTAGCTTTTCAAGCACTATGTACAATAACAAAGTTTCTAACCTAATTTGTTAACTGATTGATCAAGTTAATTTGAGCTTGCTTAACACACACTTTACTACGAGAAAAAGCAAATAATTGTTTAAGCTTTGTTTGATGTAAAAGCAAATTCTTCAATAGATAACCAAAACAACTTTGGCCTCATAATTGAACACCAAGCTGTGATTCTCAACTGACTAAAAGTTACATGTGCATACTAAAGGAAAGGTGATAAGCAATTGAAGGTCCCCCCAATCAAAAAGCTAGCACATGAAAAAGCTCAATTCCATACTCTAAAGTCTCTCCCTTCTCTCACAATATGTACACTCTATAGATCCATCAACTCATGACATGACTCCTCTCAGGCCCTACACTGCTCAAAGCTAGAACTACAACAGACACAATATTTAACTTCTTTGAGTACAAAAGAATAGGATCACCATGACACCATCTCACAAACAAAAATTTACACAAACAGTACACAAAGCACCAAGAACAAGCACAACAAACTCTTAACTCACACCTACAACTTCTCTTCTCAAATATCCCTACTACAAGATGCTAGTTAACTCATCCATGCTCCACAATCCATCGTCCACCCAATTGCTTCCTTCTTCAACACAATCCGATGGCGAAGAGTAGTCGATCGCTGACATGGAAGTCGACGCGAGGTCCAACCCGTCCAAATTGTAGCCATTGTGCACTCCATGCACGAAGGAGGCGAAGGGCACACTCGTACTACTAGTAGTAGTAACGTGCGCGATGAGCTTTGCGCGAATTCAGTACTATTGTTATCCCAACCCGTTATCTCATAGTAGTTACTACTTGTTGGATCAAGGTGGGCTTGTGGAAGAGGATTCAAGTGTTGAGGTTGGCCAAGGATAGGTAATTGTGTAGCACAAGTGCTACTGCTAAGATTGGTTGATTGTATTGATGGGATATCGTTAGATGCCATTTTTTCGAGCAATCTAGGCATCCAACAGCACCGGACTGCATCGCGAAAAACAGAGCTGTTGGCATCAATCTTGAGCTGCCGCGCTTGCTTCTGCACTCGGGTTCGCCAGTAGTTCTTGATTTCGTTGTCGGTCCTCCCTGGTAGATACTGTGCGATTCTTGACCACCTGCATTAGTTGTTGGTGAATTTAACACTTGAAAGTGATCATATATGAAGGCTTAATTGAGGCTATTTAGTTTGACGTTACAATGTAATTTGTATACCTGTAGGAATCAATTAGCACACTCTTCATTAATTCTCAAAATTATTGATTATTTGTATCAATATGCCCAAATTCAAGAAGATCAATGATTAAGGACAGAGAGTTATTTGTACAAATATAAAATTAACTCGATAATCATGTAACCTTGTAACTTCTCATTCTTTATTTTTTAAATAAAATTGCGGCGCTAAGGCCCCATCTTACCCTAAGAAAAAGCTCAATAATCATCTCTCTCACACACACACAAAAGATGAAGAAGAAGAATTAGGAATTGAAATGGTCACCTGTTCCCCCACTTGGAATGGAGTTCAAGAATCAAGAACTGCTCTTTGGGCGAGAGATTGCCTCGCTTCACGTCAGGTTTCAAGTAGTTCAGCCACCTCAATCTACAACTCTTTCCAGTCCTCTTGAGGCCTACAACAAACCACAACAAGAACAAGATCAAGAACCCTACATGATATCAACAATGATACATAGATGTACACAATTCTATTCATGGCATCAAGAAAAGGAAAATCACGAAGAACAGGACATATTACCGGAGCACCTCGCCAGGAGATTCCACCGGCCCTCGCCATGGCGAGCAATGTAGTAGATGAGGAGTGAGTCTTCTTCAAGAGTCCATGGTCCCCTCCTCAGCTCCATCATCTCCTCACACTTGGCTCCCTTCTTTTGAGACATACTATTTTTCCTCACAATACTTCTAAGGGAAGTACTTGAAAAAAGCTCACTCACTCGTCTTATATAGACAACAATTCCCTGCACAAAGCCAAAAAGCCTACCAATAATGGGGTGCACTAAAACATTTGGAAACCTTATTACTTGGATATGATCAATTCAATCACAAGAGAATCTAACTATATATAGTTGGTGGGTGAAAAAAGATGGAGGCTTTAGGGTTCACTTTTAGGGGTCTAGGGTTTGTTTCTAGATTCTTTAGTGGACATGAAACGTGTTTGAACAAATTGTTGGGCTTTGTTATGGCCCTTGGACTAATGATACTAGATTAGCTTTAGTATACTGGAGGCACTTCAGCTGCTGGGATTTAGAGAAACATTATGTGTTCTTTTGATCTCTCTCTTTTTGACCCTTTTCACATCTCAACTGAAAGGATGTGTGTCTTTCATCATGCCAACACAACAACAAGAAACCAATCAAAGAACTAGAGGATAGACTAAAAGACATATGGAGTAATTTGGGACAAGCCCTGATGGGCAAACTTAGGATTAGATTGTTTATTGTAAAATTTTAGTGTGCTTCACATTAGGGAACATTACATAAGCATATGCTAATAATTATTTGCACAAGAAATTATCCGACTTTATAATAATACATTTACCAATAGGGGAAAAAGGGTGATTATATTCTGCTCTATGCAACACAAATACTTAAAATCGTAAATTTTTTATCGTATCTGACACACGTTAGAAATACATGTCTTGTTAATTTCTTAGAAATTGTCGCGTATTAACGTTTTAAAACATATCATATTTTTAGTCAAAGACATAATATCTATTATCCAAAATGTGCATATGTGAAGGATTATACATGCATGCACCTACATTAATATTGGTCACCCTACAGAAATATGAAGACCCAATTGATGCACGTATTCTTTCAATTTAGAAGAAACTCCATCTTCCAATTAATATTTTTAACATTGTCAACAACACAATATTGACCAAACAAGAGTAGAGATCTTGACCCTATAGCAAATTTGAGCAAGATATAATGTTTAAGTATGTAATATTGAAATTGGTAGAACTAATTAACCTCTAGTCCCAGAAATTTAAGGTAAGTCCTTTGACAAGGAATGGGTCATCAAATCATCTCACTATTATTTTCAATCCATATCTGGCGACCTAGGTCTTAGCTTTGCCTGCATGAATCCATCAAACAAAGACAAACGAACTCTACCTCTATTAGCTTGCTAGCTCTTATCGATAATTTAGCATTAGTGTTATCAGTTCGTAATATAACTGAAGAACAAATATTCATGTAGTCGATTCTAAAAATTTAAGATAAAGACTTTGTTAACTGTTTGGTTTTGAGTGGGTTGTATTTGTTACTTATTGTATTTACTGTAACGTAAGTGAAGGCTTTTTGTGCTACCTGCTTTTGAGTTATTTCATTAAAATCTTATTAATGAAACACAGGGCCTTTTGGTTCACCATTTCTTCTTTAAAAAAAAAGACTGTTAACTGTTGTAGTCGTTATCGCACCCTCCTGTTTAATTCTACAATTTGACTTGTGCAAGTTGGCCGGCTGGAAAAATGGAGTAGGCAACATCAATTGAAAGATGTATGTAAGATAAAGCAAAAATTTCTATCTTTTAAAAGAGAATATTGTACTGGTTTAATTGAGAGAAACTAAGACAAATTAGCCTCACCCAATTTTCTTCATTTCCTTCGGTACAGGGGATGGGGATTCATAGAGGCCCTGGGGCCAACTCAGTCTAGAAATGAAGTAATTTTTTTGGAACATTTTATGATGTGTATCAGCATTTGTTTGGCCTTTGTTACTTGGGATCTTTTGGGAGCGGTTATTGTCACCCCAAAAAAATGAGGAAGGCACCTCTAGGATCAAGACACCCCAAATTTAATAAAGGGATCCAAAAAAAATCAAAAATATTCAAAATGCCTCCTCTTCTTCTCCTCCTACTCTTCCTCCCATGCCGGTGACCGGGGAACCCCCTTCCTCCCCGCTTTCCCTCCTCCCCTCTCTCGCTCGCCCCCTGCCCTAGCTGTTCGACCGGATCGGCCGAACATTTGGGGGAGGTGATGGGCAGAGGGAGGGGAGGGGAGATCAGGGGGGATGGGGTGTAGGGAGAGAGGAGATAAGAGGCGATAAAATATATCGGAAGAGTTTTTAAAACTCATGGGAAGAGATAGCGCGGAGATCGGAATCCAGAAGACGCGAGAACGTAGTTCGCAACAAGCCAGGACAGAGCGGTCGACCGGCGTGCACGACGTGCACAAGCACAGCTCGGTCAACCTCCCGGTCGACCGTAGCAAGGAAGCGGTCGAGCGACTAGCACACGTTGTTCTCTGTTGGTCCCGGTCGACCGACCGGTCGACCGAGGGACAAGGTCAGTCGACCGACCCTGTCAACCGACAGGCGAACTACTTTCCTGTTTGGATTCGGACTTCTTTTCTGATTTGGAGTCGAATCCAATTGAGGTTTCCTAAAACCCTGAAACTCTCTGGTTATAAATAAGGGTTAGAGCCCTCATGAATTGTATCCCCAAGTATTCCCTTGAGAATTCTCCTGGAAAATCCTTGAAAGTAAGGAACAACTTGTAATTGATTGTTGAATCAATAAAATCTCTCTATTTTGCCCCGAGATCGTAGGTAAATTGTCGAGACTCGTTCAATATTGTGTTTGGCTTGTTTTTTTCTTTTGTTCTGTTGGGTAATTCTCCGACGCATCTCTCTCTGTCTGCTTGGGCTCCTCAAGTTGTTTGTTGCCAGAAGGCGCGAGCGCAATATGGGGGTTCGCCGATGAGGGGGAGGTCGGGGGGGAGGAGGGCTCGTCGTGAAAGACGGCGGAAGAGCAGGAGGAAAGAGAAAGGAAGGAGGAGTAAGGAGCATTTTAGACTTTTCACTAAAAGTAAAATTATCAAAAAAAATAAATAATGGCACACTTGTAATTACCTGAGGGGTGCCTTCCTCATTTTTTGGGGTGGCAAAATCTGCTCCAGGATCTTTTGACGGTAATCATGTTTGTATCTTCTGCAGTCTCTGAGAGTAATTGCTTGAAACTCCATTAACGTTACAAGTTTTATCACTATTTCCTCTGATGTTCTTATGTTCCATCACTGAATCACCCTCCACCGTAATCTCGACTCACTTCTCATGAAAGTCCGAGTTATCATGCACTGCTTTCGTGTATTTTATCACCTCATCCCTGCAAGGATGGGTGAGAACTGAAACCGTAAAAAGTTCCCGTTTTGGAGTTGCATGTATGAACAAAGATGTGCTACACATTGCACACAAGTTATGAAAATAGGACGATCAAGAGGAGAAATAAATAACTGAAAAATCAGTGATGTGACTGCTTAAAACCAATGGTCTCCTTGAACCGGCCATTGGGTTTCTTCCAAGCAAAGTACCTGTGCTCTCACTGTTACTGACACGCTCTCAAGCACAGCTATCAGTGTTCCAGACACAAGGCATGCAGCTCCAGTTCTCAAAATTTGAAAATCTAGAGCTCAATCAAATCGTACAGTTTTCACGTTTTAAAAAAAAACATAAGGGTTTTGTGTGTTGTAAAATTCCGTCTCAATTCGTATCTTTGCGCGATGAATTCTCAGGTAGATGCCCGCTCAGCATTGGCCTGTTTGGTTGTCGTAACTGGCTGTAATTCGTAAGTCGTAATTGGTAAAGTCTTTTACAGTTGTAAATGAGTTACATGCATGTAAGCTTTATGGTGTTTGGTTGGTAACATAAAATTGCGAGTGGAAAAGTGTATTGTGTTTTACGGTGTTTGGTTGTCGTAAGTTGTAAGTGAAAAAGTTGACCACAAAATTAACTATTTGGTGATTTAAAAAGTTTTAATATTGCAAATAAATATTAAAAATGTTAAATATTAAAAAAAAATAATATTAACATAAAAAATAATACAAATTTGCATGACCACAAAATTAACTGTAACTGGGATGCAAGTGAGTGATAATTGGGTTACAAGTAAGTGGTAATTGGGTTGTGTAAGTCTTTTACGAATTATGGTCCTAACAAACGCCGTAGTTGTAACTGGGTTGTAAATCATTTACGAATTACGGACTTTTACGCGAAACAAACGGGCCCATGTAGTATATAAGAACCCGCGTAATGATGACTCGTTTCTTACCGTGCTCAATCAAATATAATCTACAAAATCGTTGAGCTGGCATAGATACTTCTCCTTTGTAGGGTTAGTTTCGAGCCGGTATTGTAATGGTCCACTAATTTACTTTGTAAACTTTTATAATTTTTTTAGTATAAAAATTGTTACGAGCGTGGTACATGAAATTAAAGAACTGTTTGTCATCCTGAATTTTATATGATTTTCTTTTAAATTTATTATCTTTCTAAATGAATTATTACACCCTATCTTTTTGGAAAGAATAGAGATGCCGACATTTTATTTCTATGTAGTACTTACTATTCGAGACTCGACAAAAATTGAGAGCTTTGTAATAAATAACAAGACATCACAGCTAAAAATATAAAAACTAGAGCTGGGGCTAAAAGTAACCTAATAATGCAGACCTGACAGTTCATTTGAAAATTTAGCGGGTTAAAATAAACCATTGAGTTTATGAGGCAAGAAAATATTTCTCGTAGCTTCGTCTATCAACGAGAAAAATGAGTTGATCGTTACTTGTAGCATCTCGTGTGAATCACAAAAGAATGAACTTGTTCAGGAGTTCTCGTTTAAAAAAAATTAGAAAATTTATATTCTTATTAAAAAAAATTTATTAGACATTTCTGATGCAGGCTAATGCCCATGTCTTTTCTCATCGCTGGTGTCGTTGCATCCACCTGTTCAAGTGGGGCCCTTGTGATCAAAGTGAGCTGCGGCCATTCGGCTCGTCCAAAACTCTTGAACATTCTCTGTGAGTGGAGCCCTCGTTCCTCACTTGGGGATTGGTGACAAAATGTACATTATTGGGTGTGCATGCGCGTGTTCCCAGTTGCGGGTGAATTTTGTCCCGAGTGCAATGTGCCCCCGTGAGTGCCACGTGGACAGTGGGACAGTCAGATTGGATATTGGGCGCGCACGCAAAGATTTTACTGGCTTCATTTCCAGAGCATTTTTCTTTGCTCCCATCAGTGCTGACATGCGCATTGTTCCCGCGCGATGCCAGTTCTTACTTTGATTCTGTAGATGGCGTCAAAAAGGAAAGTGTCCCCTGCATTACTGTGTGTCACTGGAGGTGAGGGCTAGAATATCATTGGCGTCATTTGAATTCAAAACTTTGCGTGGATGTGGCCCTTGAGATGGGTAGCGGATCCGGAGCGAGTTCAAAGAGAGGCGGATCCATTGGGGATCCGTATTCGTTAAGAAATTTCAGCCAATCTAATAGGTCAGGGGTTCGCGGGCCTTATAAAAACACTCTTAAAATCCATCATTACTTCCTGAAAGAGTTTGATAGCTTCACAAGGATGTTCATTTTTTGGGTTGTTTCGTTAAATTCTTACTAATGAAATGCCAGGAGGCTTTATCGGTCTCACGATTTTTCTCAAAAAAAAATACAGGAGTTGTTATAATAAACAAAATGTAATTGAGGTGTTATTTTTTACCTGTTTGATTAGTTGTAAGTGGGAGGAAAATATGTAAGTGAAAAATGAGGAGGATAAGTAAAAAAATTGAGATTTGTGCAAGTAAATTTTCGATGTTTGGTTATAATGTGAAAGTGTAAGTGAAAAAGTATACTGTGTTTTATAGTGTCTGGTTTGTAACGTGAAAGTAGAAGTGAAAAAATTGATCACAAAATTGATCGCAAAATGATATTAAAATAAATTTTAACTATGAATTTTTTTTACTGTAATTAAATTGTAAGTGAGATTTATATGACCACAAAATTAACTGTTTTGAGCTATAACTTATTACAAGTGAGATTTACATGATCACAAAATTAATTGTAGCACTGTGCAAGTGAGAAAATGGTAATGTAAAAGAGAGATGTAAAAGGAAAAAGAAAAAGTGATTTTCCCATTTCTCTTTTCCGATTTCAAATAAACAGTGGAAGTGGAAAATGAGTTTTCACACTTCCGCTTTTTCCCACTTCTGTCCCAAACTAAACACGCTCGAAGAAGCTCGCGGTTAAGCGCCAGCATATACACACATATACCATATTCACATATCCACCCATAGAGATTTGAATTGGTGACCACTAGGAAGCAAACCTAATGGCCTGACCGGTGGATCACTGGCAGGGTACAAAATGTAATTGAGGTTATATTTATCGATCCATGCCGACCGGCATAATTGTAATGCGATCATGATGTATGGTGTAACTGGTCGTGAACAAGAGTACCTGCATGTGAAAAATGTGTCGAGCGTAGCTGGTTGTAGGCTCGCAGCAAGATGAAGAGTAGGCCCAACTAAGATCTAAGTCCACAACGATATGATTTATGCTTTCAATTTAGTGTTTTTTAAGATTTTAAATGGATAGCCCACATTCTCTGTCTGATTGTAGCCTACTATTGGAGATAACTCCATATTTTTGACCAAATAGCATATAAAATTAGTAAAAATACAAATATATGTAATAAGATTACAAACTATAATTTAATGAAAACCATGTCATCTACTCAATGTGACAGTATCGTTAGCCAGAATATGTGAACAACTTCAAGGGGGAAGGACACTTTTTCTTCTTATAAGCCGCCCATGAGAATGCTTTTGTTCTTTTGGGCATGTGAACATTTCTCAAGGCCATCTGTATGGCTAGCATCTAACAAGCAGTAGATCATAAATAAATCACAACTGAAAGCAGCTTCTGAAAGCTAAGAAATTTGACAAAATGAGTGGTAGAGAGGCAAAAAAAGAAAAAAACATCAATGCTTGAAAGCAAACTCTAAGAGAACTCAATGAAGTTGAAACTTGGAAATAGATAGCCGCAAGCTTGACCAAGACCGAGAGAGAGAGAGAGAGAGAGAGAGAGAGAGAGAGAGAGAGTAGTTAGACAAACTGTTGAAAAAGAGTAACATAAAAGAATTTTGACCATCAAAAGTATTAGTTTGAAAAATGGATGACAACTAAATGTGACTGAATTCATGAGAGATGCCTTCCCCGTTTCATGTTGTATCAGTGTCATTGTCATGAGGGAGGTCCTTTTGACCATTAGGGGGGTCTATGCTTTTGTAACTTTCAACTCTTGGGGCTGTTTGGATCGAATCCAAAGAAGTTGATTTATGTGCACCTGTCACATCACTAAAGAATACATACGAGATCACTGTAGATATAGTGGTTCCGCAAAGTTTTCTTTTCGCATGTAAAACCAAAAATGGGTTTTTAGTGAATGTTGAGTTCATCATAATTTTTTTTTCCAACAGTGATGAATCAAATACACAGATGAAAAATTGCTAATGTGGAAACTGCTATAATGTTTTCATAAGGGCTTTTCTTGCTAACAAACAGACCCTTTAAGAAGGGATTTATTTCGTCTTTGTTAGAATTAATGGACAATTATCTTTTCATCTCGATCGTTTATATTTCTATAATTGAAATCGAAGGCACAAAACATGAGTAGCAAACATGACGATACATTTTTAGTGTTATATGCGCTTTTAGAATATTAGATGTATATACTATTTAAAGACATGTTTGGTTTGCTGCAAGCGAGTGAAAAAGGTACAAGTGAGAAATAAGAATGAAAAATGTGAAAGTATAAGTGAAAAATTAAAATTTGTGCAAGTAAGTTTTATGGTGTTTGATTGTAGCATGGAAGTTTAAGTGAAAAAGTATATTATATTTTACAGTGTTTCGTTAATAATGTGAAAGTATGAGTGAAAAGGTTGACCAATAAATTAACTATTTTGTAGTTTAAATAATATTGATATCATTAAATTAAATTTTCTATTAAAAATTAAAATGTGTAATAAATTTATCAATTAAATAGTAAATAGTAATAAAAATATTAAACTAATAATATTATATAATATAATATTAAACTATTAATAAAAATAAATTGATAAAATAATAGTAAAAAACTAACTAAAATAATTAAATATTAAATATTAAAATAATTTATAACAATATTTAACATTAAATTTAAAAAATATTAATCACAAATATTAATATTTTAATATCAAATAATTAAAATTCTACTATAATACCCTGCAAGTGGGAAAATGGGGATATATAAGTGGGAAATAAGATTGGAAAAAACTGCAAGTGGGATGCAAATCTCAGTTGCACTTTACCGTCAAAACAAATAGTAAATGTGGGAAAAGGATTTTCTCACTTGCACATTTTCCTCTGTTTTCCTAAAAACAAACTCGACCTAAATAAAAGATTGGCATATTAAAAAAAAAACTTGAAAAATGAAATGGAAAATCATGATTTAAAGCTATTGTAATACTCGGATTTAAAGCAGCACATAAGAAATATCGTATTTGCCATAATGATTGTCACGACACACTTCACGAAAGAAGTGTCCATGTTCCCTAACAGGCAATTGGTTTCTTATCTTAATTACATATATAGTTGTTCCTTCCCCAGTTACCTTTGTTACAAATCAAGTTAGAACCTAAATCATTTAGTGGGTGGGTCTACCCGCAACCCAAACTGTAACGGTCCTAGGTTTTTTCTTTTTTTTCCCTCAATTAAGATAAACATTTATTTAAACCAACAAATTATCAATATCATTTCCAAATTCTTAAAAATTTCGACAGCACCTCCTTTGTAAATATTAGTCGGATCTGATACCCAATACAAATATGATACTTTCAGCTAACATCATCCTGCTTATTCTTAAATCCAATTACATAACTGAACTCAAAAATCATCCAGGCAATCATAAAGATATTTCGGCTTGACATCGCCTACTTATGGGGAAACATAATAACATAAGTTCGAGAGTACCCCTCTCGACATCCATAAAATTTTAGAAATAATAAATTCCAACTTATCATGATCATCACATTGATAATGCACATCTTGATATCATAAACTAGTAAAACTTCTCTATTGCTAACTTGAAATAAAATTATTACAACAGCTCTCTACATATATGCAAGATTAATCATCTATCCAGCACATACCATTTACAAGCACAATTATTTTAGAAATACAACATGATTAGGTTACACATAAAGAGATTAGATTGCGCCAAACGAATTTCACGCAGCTTAAACTGAACTCCTGCCTTAATACAACCTGCAATATATTAGTCTGAGGGTGGGTGAGATCGATAGCTCAGTGAGTAGAGTAGAAAGGAATCAAGGAATAATATACATATCAATGAGATGCATGAATGTTCAAGTAATACGGGTAAATCTGAAAGAATAAATAAATCAGAAAAAATCAATGACATCTCATGGTTCAAGAATCAAGATATCTCCAAAATCTACGGGGGCAATCAGACTCGTATGGTCATAAATGTTGGCCCAAAGGCCTATCACTCTAGTTTTGATGATGATCAACTTATGTAGTTATAGTACTAATGATCTTGTGTTTAATTAGTCTCAGATTCATGATCAAGATCTTAGTAGGTGTGTAGCTTCAACAAAAGATTTAAAGACAAGTTTTGGTGCTAACACGGTTTGATTCAAGAGCTTGTGCATCAAGACCACATCAAGTACTCAAGAGGAGTCTAGCTCGTTAGATCGTGTTTGGACCAAGTCAAGAAAATGAGAAGACTTCAAGTGAAGACTTCAAGAAGACTTGTGTCTAGATTTGTTTTTATAAGATTTTATTTTTAGATAAAATGTAAAGGATAGAATAGTTAGTGGATTGCTCAAGTATATGTTACACACACACACTCTTGATTTTGATGAGTTTTTATAAGAGAATTTATTTTGAAAAAATACAAAAGAGTTTTCATTTTGGAAAAATACCGTTTTGGTTTTTGGAATTCAAAGTATATATGTTTTAACCAAAACCATGTTTAGTGCTTATTGTCAAAAACATAGATATTTCACCATGTATGTGTAGTGGATCATATCCATACACTTTATGCTTTCAAAGAGTTTTAAAATATCTTGTTTCTGTATTTGGAGAAGTTTTGGAAAAACCAATTTTGAAAAAATACAGTTTTCGTTTTTAGCCAAAATTTTCAAGTTACAAAAATTGATCAAATTATTTGTAACATGTCTTGATTTTGCTCAAACATGTTTGATTATCAAAGTATAATGTCAAAACTATTTTTGTAGATTTTTCATAATTTTATAGGATTTTATTTTAGCAAAAATGACCAAGTTTTTGATCCCTAAAATGTTCTGATCTGGCTGCCGGTCGACCGGACAGGTCGACCGAGCTTGAAGTCGGTCGACCGGGACGATCGACCGACGTGCACAAACGTGCACGCCAGGACTGCTGGAGGGCCGGTCGACCGACCCGGTCGACCGCAGAGAGCTTCTGCTCTCTGGAAAGCCCCGGTCGACCGGCGGAGAACTTTATTCTCTGTTCCAGGCAGCGGTCGACCGGGCCGGTCGACCGTCGCCCCAATGGTCAGATTTCTGACCGTTGGCCGGTCGACCGCCAGCCGCCTGGGCTGAAAAAATGCCCAACGGCTAGTTTTTTCTAGCCCTATTTAAAGGGGGCTTTTGGGGCTGTTTTCTCCAAGATTTTCAAGTGGATTTTGCATTAGTTTTTCTCACTCTATTAAGAGGTTTTCTCCACTTGTTTTAGAGCCAATATTTCCAATTAAAAGGGGAGTTTATCAAGAGTGTTTCAAAAGAGATTTTCTTGTGTTTTTCACCATAGATTCAATCCTTATTTCTCACAAACACTTGAGCTATCCATTGATATATTCATCCTATAAGAGTGTTATTGTGAGATTGTTTTTAGGTGGTCAAAGTGTTGTTATCACAAAAGACTTCATCTTGTTCTTTGAGGAGGTGGACGTGTGTGTTCGCATTGTTTCGGGTTCTAGTGGGAACTCGGTGTTTGAGGTGCGGTCTCGGCGAGCTTGTTGGCTTGCGGTGTGTACGAGACTAGAGAGTCAAAGGAGTTCAAGTGTGAACTCGCCTTGTAGGTGTTGCGGCACCGAGTGATCCGGTGGGATCGATTTTAGTGGAAATCCTTCAAGTGTTGAAGGCGGGGACGTAGAGCAAGTGTGCTCGAACCTCGAAACAAATCTCCCGTGTTTGCGATTGCTCACTCTTTATCTCTTACTTTTGTCTTTATATCTTGCATCCTTTTATTGTCTTTATCTTTATATGCATGATATATTGTGAGCTTAATTGTTATATGCTTGGGGATTGTTTGCTAACACTTGTATTCAACCAAGAAAGCCAACGCGGCACCTCAACTCTTATTTAGAGGAATCTTGAGGAGTTAGTCCAGAGCCCTTCACGGTGAATTTGGCTACACTCTTGTGTGATACGTGGTGTTTAGTTTAAATAGTTTTTATTTGCATAATAAGTTTTTAATTCCGCATTATTGACCATTAGATTAGCTCATCACCTATTCACCCCCCTCTAAGTGATTTCAATAAATTCCCAATTCCTTTCTTAGATTCTCTTCTTTGTATGATAAGATGTATGAGTTATGTAGAACAAATTTTTGTTTAGTTGTTTGAAGTAGTCTTATGTATATATAGCATGTGTTACTCATGTGTCTAATATTTTAGTATTCTACACTACAATATATAAATCATCATAGTTAAGTCATAAATATAGTTTATACATTAAGACAATACATGCATCACAAAATATACTTGTATATCATATAATCATATCATACTTCTCATTTTACAATATCACATCACATTTCACAACGTTCACATGTCATTTCACTGAACTACACCACATATATTACTCATATGTATATACAATCCACAATAGAGGCGTGGAGAATTCTCTGTCTTCCGCTCCCACCAACTCCCGCCAGCTTCTTCCTTCAAAAAATATATATATAACAACAATACCATCTTACCCCTCCCACCAGCTCCCGTCGGCCCATTCCTTCAATATATATATATATATATATATATATATATATATATATATATATATATATATATATAATATATATATATTATATAACAACAACATTACGTACAATTACTACATACAAGCCAAGATATTATACACCATCATGTTCATATATTTTCGAGTTTATATATAACAACAAGTTCAACTTACTCAGTCTTTTACTCCAATTCTCAAACATGTACCGCACACATACCATTAATTTTATCTGGAATATGATCGGCAACACAATCAACAAATATATTCAACATATACATACAAGATACATGCACATAGGTAATTATCAATCTTCCTCTAATTATACAACATATTACAATCAAGTATGTAATCATACATCAACAATTATACCAATCACTAAAAGTAACAATATATTAATCATATAAATTCATAAATTATTAAGGTAATTCTTGAGGAAACGCTTACGGCATTCTATAACCACATCAATTATTGTACTAAATATGTATTACCATTAATATATATGCAATACTATTTTTTTATATACCACCAGTTATACCAATAGGAGGCAGCTTTTCATGACTTTCTATTTCCTCAATTTTATTAATTTGGTTACCAACATCATGTCTCTAATTTCATTGTAAAACCAATTGAAAATCTTATATTATTTCAATCAATTTGTCTACGGCTTCTCTCTAAATTGAAACTCAAAAGAGAGAGAATAGTTAGGAGATCATGAACAATATAATGTTCATACTTGTCGCAATACTTACTAAAAAAGATGTGTTCAATTCTAAACCTGACTTACTATACTTTCATGGTGACTATGAATCCAGTATTGAATCAGGATCTAATATATTTATGACTACAATGTTTAGTATAAATACCAATTGGCCGCAAGAGACTCTCTTAACAAACAAAATGGTGAAAGCATTTCTTTATTTTATAAAGTTATTTATCTGTATATACAATATGGGTACTCTTTATAAGATGCTCTAAGTAGATTTGAATTTGTCCATAGAAGATAGAATAATCTAAATTGTCACAGTTCCCGTCTAAACCATAGTGTATTGTAAGACATCATACCCAATGAAAAAAAGGGACTTAATGAGAATTGATAAGATGTAATACATATAAATGGAAGTCATAATATTCAAGTATGTCTCAAGGTTATTAATTTTATAGGACATACACTATCTGATAAGGGGATAATTTAGAGTTAGGATTTCAACTTTACATTTACACATATTCTATCCCTTAATGTTGTTTGACTATTAGTGAAAATTCCGGCTATAGTAGCATTCTACAATAGACATGACATATACATCGGTATGCAAAAGTATTACGCGCACGAAGGGCCTGGCTAGACGTATATATAAGTCGAAACTGGAAGGCAAAGAGGAATTGACTAACGTACTTATTAATTGAGATGTAACTTCTTTAATTTAATATACAATTAAATACGATTTAACAATTATTTATTCTTAAATATCTTTCTCCTCGGAAGAACCAATGCGGTCGCAACCAAGATTTATGTATGACAATTATCTTAACTATTCATAGATTGAGTTAAAATCTGAAATTGTTTTGATTTTCGCTAATACCGATCTTGATACTACTGGTGTTACCATTCTGAATTCCCAACTCAGATATCACACTAAGGAAATCTTTTTTTTCAATTGATGTTCATGTATATTTTACTAATTAAACAATATTCATAATTCGTCATAAATTTCATGTTCTCTCACCTAGTAGTCTACTAGTATACTCAGTGTTAATCGTTAACTTTCTAATTATCAATTAGTTAAGATTGATAGAACTATTAGTCTATCCAAGCAACTTCCATCATTTTCATGATTTTTCTCATTCATTATTTGCCAATTGATATCCTATTCAGAGTCAATATACTAAGTCATGAAAGAATTTACGTCTTACATTGCATATATTTTTGAAAGTCCATAACACAATGATTCTCTATCTGTCAGTAAGAATAAATGCTCATTTAAGTTTAAGGATAATTTGTTGACATACCGAGTATATATAGGTAGAACACTGTTTATGAGAGATTATTATGAAGAGCCAATATGCTAACAAATAATTACAGCATACCCGAATTCATAACATGGCTGTTGGAAGAAATGTGTTTAGTCCTAGTCTTAGCTCGACATGTCTCTCTATTAAATTCTTATAAACTTCACATAAACTCTCCTAAACAGTAATTCGTTGGTTCTGTCTTCCTTAACAATCGATGATATTTTCATCTTAACTCTACTTTTCAACATAAAAATGAGACACATGAACTTTTACTAAAAAATAGACTTAATGATCTTTCAACGGTATATTACACGACCTACTTAATTCACATGAACAGCCTTAAATAAACAGGAATCTTTCAGCCACTCAAAATTCTACAACTTGATAATTTCGACTAGCTTGTCGCACATTTCAGTGATAATTCCTAACACAGACCTTCGATTTTGACACTACAAGAGCCGTTGGAAATTAGACTCTATTATCTTTCCAATGGTATATTACATGGCCTATTTCATTTTAGATATATATACGAAAGGAATCCTAACTTTTATATTTCAGATCTTGACAGACTTTAACAGATTTGTACTACCATTTCAAAAGTGCTTCGAACTAAGAATTTCTCAATTTCTCCTTAACCTCTTTACCCAAATTGAATCTGTTAGTAAGTTATGAACTTAAATAATTATAAATCATAGTCATAGGCAAATTTCATATGAACGTTTATGATTCTAGCATAAACTTGTTCTACCATCATCCTCTCCTTAATCCACCTTCAACTTTATAGTTTAAACCATACCATAAAAATTTTATTTTCAACTAACTAACATCACAAAATCAGATTTTGATTAGGTTTCATAGCTATTATGAAAGAATAGTAAGAGACTCAGCCACCATAAGTGTAAGAGCTTTCAAGAATCTCAATCTACACTAGTGGATTAGGAGGGTTTATAAACTTAATCTTACTCATAAATCTTTCAATGATTGGATTTAGTTTAAGAAAGAACAACATAGATCAAGAATTAATCTCACGTAATACCCAAATTAAAGTATCATCACCATCAAAGCAAGATTTGATATTGAAAATTCAAAGTTTGAGATTTAAAACCAAATCTGAAAATTAATGTACTCCCTCACCTCCTTCGCCCTGCTGGCCTTGCCGCTGCGCCTGGCCGGCCAGCCAGCGGCTGCCGCCGCTGCTCTAGTACGGCAACACTGCTGCCGCACCAACCGAGGGGAGAGAGTGAGAGAGAGTAATGGGGAGAGAGAGAGTGAGGAATGTAGAGGGGATTAGATCTTTGGGGATTTTGGGGCTTTAGCCATGGAGAAATCTCTTTTAGAGAGAGCATGAAGAATATGAACTCTCATTTGGACCCTTTTAAGATCCATATCTATATAATATTACAAGTTTGTCATACCTCTTTCATCCAAGTGTCCAATTCCTAAATCAAGAAGATCTGGACCCTTGATCTCCCCTCCCATGAACACCTACTCTCTATACTAATTCTAAAAATAAAATAATTCACATAGTTGTATTTTCTTGATTAATTCCATATATTATATATATAAACTAGTATAGGTTTACATGTATAAACTAGTATACCTATACATTGACATAATATGTACACAACAATTATGATACATGTATATTCAACACATCACTTACAATTTTCCGAAATTATTGAAATTCATTAATAAATATCAAAAAAAATCTTAATATTATATATAGTCTTATTAATCCAAAAATTATATTATTAATCAGGGTTTAATAACTCGATGTTACACAAACTGCTATACTGACTAAGGTCATAACTTTTAAATATTTCTAAGCCTCATAGATTGTGCCAAAAAGTCCTTAGGCTATAACGCGAGAGTAAGATTTATCTTTGTCTCTCTCTTTTTTTATGACTGGTGATATTCAGATCAGTAATTGTAGATACTAAATGTGTCAGGCACCACCTAGTTAATACAAAAATAATAATAGTAAAGGTCCAAAAAATAACATTCCTTTGCACCTAATCCTTTTTTTTTTTCCTTTTCCTCTTTCTTTCTCTTACCATTCTTTTAGCAAACACTTTTGAACTCAAAATGTCTCTTACCACTCCTCTAAACACTAACCTTTCACATAGGTCTCTTAATTTTTTTTTACTTCAAAAGTTAAAAAAAAATGACATGAGATCGTACCTTAGCCATCCACATGAGTTCAGACTCCCCCACATGGTTCAAACTTGTGGCAGTGACGAGGTCCTCAAAGAAAAGTCCAAAAGGAGCTTAGCTTTCGTAAGGCTTTGTTAATGCTATCATCATCAAATGAAAAGATCAAGCTTTCTTGTCACCAATGGGAGCCTGGTGAGTGCCTGTGTCCATCACAAAGTCCTTACCTTGTCAAACAGTAACAGGACTCGTGATGGGACTCAACTACCGGGTGCGCCCCACGCGCTCTATTTGCGCATGAACGCGATCCAACAATGGCCTATGGGTCTAGGGGTGTCAAGTGGCTCGATCCGAGCCCGGCCCGGCCCATGTGGTACCCGGGCCAGCAGGCCGGCTCTCCCTTGGGCCAGGGCCGAGTTCGGTTATGGCAGCCCACGACCCGGGCGGACCGTGCTAAGCCCATGCCCGGGCCGGCCGCCCCCTCCGCCACCTGGGTCAGTCGCCTCCGCCGCCCCGACCCAAGAAATAAAATGTATTTTTTTTCTTAAATCTCCAGGTCAACTTGTGACCTCAAACCAACTATACAAAGTGATCACCACTATCTCACATCACATTTGTGTCAAAAGAGGGAGACAATTATATTTAATAGTTATTAAAATAATTTTTTTTTTTTTAAAAAATTTACGGGTCGTCCGGTCTGGCCCATGTCCGGGTCACCCGGCTCGAACCCGTGCATGGCTGCCAGGTTTTGACCTTGGGCCGTGCCCAGCGCGACCCAGCCCAATTGACACCCCTATATGGGTCTCTCTAGTGGCTGTAAGCGGACTGTAAGTAGTTACAACTCGCAAGTAATAATTGTAAAACTCTTCTACAGTTGCAAGTGCATTTTGTACAAGTTAGTTTTCAAGTGTTTGGCTAGTAATGAAGAAGTGTAAATGTGAAAATATAATGTCACTTAGGTATTTGGTTAGTACTATGAAAGTTAAGTGAAAAGGTATATTATCACTTATGGTGCTTGGTTATGAGCTTATGAGTAGAATTTGCACGACATAAATATATATTTTAAATAATTAAATTTAACAAAAAATATTTAATCTAATAAAAAACTTTAATCTTATATTTAAAAAAAGGAGTATGTATCAGATGTCATCTGATGATCCCGTCAGATGGCGGCTGATTTCTCCTCTTCTCACAGTTTTTTTGATCCAACCTTATCAAATTGTAATCATACCCTAAGATGTGTATTTATTAAAATCACGTTTTTTGGAGTCTATTTGATCATGTTTCTAATGGTTCAAAGTCTAACGATTTTTTCGACAATACGATTTTTACAACCATTAGATACATGATTAAATAAATTTCAAAACACATGATTCTTTTGTACTTACGCATAATAGGAGATGAATTATAACTTAGTAAGGTTGGATCAAAAAAATTATAAGAAAGGAGAAATCAGCCGCTATCTCCCACAGATAGCATCTGATATATATTATTCTCTTTAAAAAATAATAATGTAATACTAAAAAAGATTTAATCTAATAATTAAAAAACATTAATCTAAAAAATAAAAATTATTAATATAATAATTAATAAATTAATAACAATAAAATATTAAATATTATTAAATTTAATAATCTAATATTTAAATATTAAAAATATTAAATATTATAATCTGATATTAAATATTATTAAATTTAATAATAAAAGTATTTATACAATAATAAAAAAGATTAATCTAATAATAAAAAAATAATCTAATAGTAAAAATATTAATTTATTAATAAAATAATTTAGTCTAAAAAATTAATATAATAAAAAACTTTAATCTAATTTAAAATATTAACTAATAATTAAAAAATATTAATCTATTAATAAAAAAATATTACAGATGGATCTGGAAGTTGGATTTGCAAGTGTTGCAAGCGGCAACAAGTGGAGCAACAAAATTAACTGTATGAAATTAACTGTTTGAGCCGCAAGTGAATGCAAATAGGCTTTGCACTTGCAGCCCACAATTAAACACTTTGAAATAATGATGCGCTTTGCACTTGCAACTCATTTGCAGCAACCAAACACCCCAAATGTGCAAAAGTTCCCATTCCATTTGTGGATTATTCACTGGTCTAAGCTTGTGATTTTTCCAGTCATGAGTCGCAACTACAAGACTTCTTCTTCTCCAAAAATGATAATAATAATGACAATCAAAGTAAAATAAAACATTAATAACAACCGAAAGAAACAAAAAAAAGAAAAGAGAAAAAAGATAGGCAATCCACATTACAAGAGTTCATCTTATCATAGGCTCATAACAAAAGCTATAACTTATTGTTGGATTGGATGGCAGTTCTAAATACATATTCAATACATATGTTTGATTGTGTGCATATTCACCTCACCTCTCGGGCATACTTTTCCCACTGTAACTTTCAAGACTCATTTCCATAAGGTCAAGAATTAAACTTACTGAAAAGAATTATATAAGCACTGATGCCTGATTTAACAGTAAAAAAGAATTAAATTATAAGAAAACCAGAAACAATGGGGACAAAATTTTCTCTAGATTACTTCACCAAATTGCTGAGTAAAACTCTGTCTATTTGGCACCTGATGGAAAGAGACCAAACCACACTAGCTTTCACTGTCTACAATGGAATAAATTCAGATGGTGAATAGCTTGGGTTACAGCTACCAACAGCCAACCTACAAGCATAAGCCAATGGGTTTTCTGTTTATCCCTCAAAAAAAAAGATTTGATTCGTTTTACATCTCCTCATGACATTACTAGCATCAGTAGTGTGATTTGGATATGACCTGTTTTTATCATGATATGTCAACAAGTCTGAAAACAAGAGCTGTTTGTGATACATGGTGCTCCAACAGCAACTGACTTATTACTGTTATTATTATTTTCATCTAATTTTACATTTTCATTCTTCGAGTACGTATTACACCTCTTAGTACAACGTATATCAGAAACAAAAAGAAGAAAAGAAGACAAAAAACTTCACACTGCTCTATTTTGGGACTCAGTAATCGAAGAACTTGTGGTTTACCCTGGCTCTGTACAGCTGCAATTTTCCAGAAGCACCATATTATAAATCGCTACGTAATAAAGAAGAAACAGTAGAGCATTTTGTAACACAAGTTGAGCTGCAGATTTGAACATATAGGAATCTCAACTAGGAATGATTCTTTTCGTTTACACCTGACCTTGCCCACCTCCATATTTCTATGAAACACAGGTCTCGTTCACCATGAATCGCAGCACTACCAACCTTACATAATTTCAACGCCAGTGGGCATGAAAAGTATTAGTCTTTCACAAGAGAGTGCTTATATGTTCCAAACTAATCCAAGATGTCTATTACATAACAATTATAGGCAATGTAGCATGGACACTTATACTATAGAGCCATGCTCGTGTCTGACACTCTGACACCCATGTTGGATCTTCTTTGGACACTTTTTAGACACTTCTAAGATATTGCTAATTAGAAACAATAGGTTTTTAGTTTAGGATACTCGTTGTAACTTCTTCAACATGTGCATTACATTTCTCGTGCGCTTCTTTCTTCTCATTATGTCTTTCTTCTCATTATATGTTTAATATATTTATTTAGCTTAACGTATATATCAAAGATCGTAGCATAAAAATGTGCCAATATTGATTTGCATGAAGATATAATAAATTTAGATATCTTTCATTAATTTAAGAAGAGTAATATATTGAGTTGCTCTATACAAAGTTGAAGAGCATATTTTATGTGTATAAGATTGTGTGTGTGTGTGTGTACTTCCTCTTATCATTTATATATACTCTATATATTCTAGTGTCATGTTGTTGTCTGATGTCTTACTCTTTAAGGAATTGTATCGTGTGTTTGTGTCCATGTCACACCCGTGTCAATGACCAAGCTTCTTAGATTATAGGTGTTCATTAATTACTTCCAAGTAAAAACTAATTCAACTTTTAATTTAAATGATCATGCAAAGAAAAAAGACTTTAAACTATAAACCAATAGAACATGGAGAACACAAAGTATCTCCTAAAAACACATAAAACTTCACTTCGTCTCTGAATACCCACATTTTTCATATAGTAGAAAATACAGGGTTTAGCACGAACACTCTTATGATGGAGTCGTGTCGTGTCAAAACGTGTCATATACGCGTATATGACACACATGTCATGTGTATTTTTAAGAATTTATCATGTATCTGCGTGTTACCGTGTGTTGTCCATATCGGTGTGATCGTGTCCGTGCAACATAGGGGTTTTGTTTGCAGTAATTTGTTTGTATTCCCTTGGTCTATTAGCATAGTTGTACTTTTGAACTTATGTTATACCCAAGAATAACCGGTCTTCTCTTACTGTTTTAAGCATGAAGAGATGTTATCAAACTTATGTTGTACCCTTTTTAGTGGATATTGCACCCAACTTCGGGTGTTGGCAATCTTGTTGTCATGTGGTGATGAACTGATGGATGAAGATTTTAAAATCGTGATCGCCACTCGATCTGCCTCTCGATGAACCAAGAAAAATTGGAAGAATTATGGGATCTTTTCGTTCTGTGTAGACGCTCCCGCCTCTACAAGGACGTAAGTTCTTTTAAAACAAGTCACAAAACAGAAAGCAATAAAGGGGTTAAGAGTAAACGTGTAGTAATTAACTCTAAACTAGTAAATAAAAGAAATTTAACTAAATTAGCGAAAATTCACCTGCAGGATGACCCACCGGCATTGATTCATCCTGCCCCTTATGTTGAAAGTAGGTTGACATTTTATGCAGGTTTTTTTTATTTAAAAGAGATGCAATGTGATGATATGCTAGAAACCCTAGATTAATCCTAAACCTAAGAGAGCAAGAGCATTTAATCTAAGAAAATAAGAAAACATAACCTAGAAAAGCAATAAAATTAAGCTAAGAAAGCAATAAAGAAAAGAAAAGGAAGGGTTTAAGAAGCTTATGTACCAAGACGATGACCGCGCTCCTCCCTTGCCACCACCTTCTCCCTCAGCAACACATGAAGAAAGGTTTTATTTTCAGGACTTTTACCAAAGGTTTTTAACACAAGAAGAAAAAGAATAACAACAGCTTTTACCAAACGTTTTTAGCCTTTTTTCCTAAGATGGTTGGCTTATTGAGATTGTTGTTGCAGGAGGTGATTTTATAGAAGGAAAGGAGTATTCCCAAGTTTTGGTTGATGTAGTACTAAATAACTTGCAGATTTTCGAATTCTGGAGAGACCTAGTCTTAGGAGTCAGGGATCGATTCTCCAAACCGAGACCCAGTTCCAAAAATTGTGTTTTCCAAACCGAACCAATTTCAGAGTTTTGGCTCAATCGGGTCTTTAGAAGGTCTGCACGGCCAGGGGTTGGACGTCTAGATATGTTATATGCCATGTTAGTGTTAGGATTTGTGACTGAAATCCATTGTAAAGATAGACGAAACGTCGAAGATTAAAGAACGGACATGCGCAAAGAGATGTGCACATTACCAGTCAATTAATTCTGGCTATAGTCGACTAATCACATAGATTAGTCGACTAATTCATTGTTTAGTCGACTAGGTTGGTCAACAGAGAGTTGGGGTTCTCAAATTTTGTCAGAGTAGTCGACTAGTATTTGGGTTTAGTAGACTAATATATGATATTAGTCGACTAATACCCTGGCCTAGTCGACTAATGGCAGTTCTGACAGTTTCTTTTACTGGATTTGTTTCCAGATTCGAATTGGATTCGGGTATTCTTTATTCTGAGCCGGTGATTGTTCCTGTTGATGAAGTTTGTTTAGGAATAGGAGAGTTCTATGGTCTATAAATAACCCCTTAGGAGTGACCTTCAATGTAATCCAATGAATTTATAATTTATAAGGATGTAATTCATCTAGTGAGATTCGTGAGAGAAGCTTAGCCACAAGGGTTCGTTGTTCTGCCATCAAAGACTTGTAATCTTCTCAGCGTGAGGTGTAAGTAATTCTTATTGTTCTCCCTCAAAATTTTAATAAAGTTTCTCCCCCTTCTCCCGTGGACATACACACGATCTGTTTGATCGGTAGAACCATGTTATATTGTGTGTTAGCTTTCTATCTATTTTGGAATATCTTCTTCTTCTCTTCTTCTCGTTGCCTTAGTATATCACGTGGTTTGTTTCCGCTGCGCCGCCCCAGTCGATCCGGTCGTAGAGGCGTCCCCCGAATTCACAAAAAATGGTATCAGAGCAAGATCAACTTGAAGATGTCTACGATCAATTTTGATATTCATAAGTTTGATAGTGTCATCAATTTCAGCAGGTAACAGATTAGGATGAACGCCACTTACCCAAAGCGGCTTGAAGAAAGCACTATTCGGGAGGGAGAAAAGGCCTCAAGACATGAAAGAAGAAACTTGGCATGAGTTGGATGAGAAAGCCTTGACGGCTATTCAGTTTTGCTTGGTGGACGAAGTATTGAATGAGTTTTCTACGGAGAAAACAGAAGCCTCATTGTGGGAGTGACTTCAAGACCACTATCTAAAGAAATTATTGGCGAATTGATTGATTCTGAAGCAGCATCTTTTTCTTCTCCGCATACATGAAGGTACACTTATTACGTCTCATATTTGAGAATTTTTCTCTATTATCAATGATTTAGATAAGATATAAGTTAAGATAGAAGACGATGATCAAGCACTTCTATTATTGTGTTCTTTACCTTCTTCATATAAAAGCTTTAGGGAAGTTATCATCTATGGAGGCAAGTCAATAATTAAGGTCAGGAAGTCAAGGATCATCTGCTCAACAAGGACAAAATTGACATCCAGTTGATAGGTGAGTCTCAACATGATGATTCCGAGCAAGTTTATTATCTAAGGGAGAAGAGTAATAATGGAAGTTCCACGGGTAACTCAAAATATAGGAGTTTGACATGCAATTATTGTCACAAGAAGGGGCAAATTAGAGTTATTATTGGCTTCGAAAGAAGAAAAATCAGATGCTAATGTCATTAAATTGAATGGTGAAGATGAAGATAAGTGCGATGTTCTATCTGTTACAGACAAATCAGTTGGTAACAAGGATAGATGGATAATTGACTTTGGATATTCACAGTACATCAGTTTAAATAGGAAGATGTTCTTCTCATACACTTCAGTTCAAGGGGGAGAAGTCATGGGGAATTCTGCTACAAGCAAAATGATTGGTGAAAGAATAATTCAGTTTTGGTTTAATGAAGGTTGCATCACTACTCTTCAAGGCGTTCATCATGTTCCCGAATCAAGGTACAATCGCATCTCTCTTGAAGTCTTATAAGGGAAAGGGTTCAGTTTCAGTTCTAAAAGTGATCTTACGAAAGTTTTCAAAGAGACTCATGTGAAGTTGCATGTCGAACGTGTCGGTAATGTGTATATGTTGTGAAATTTAGAAGTCACAGTTGGTGGATTGCAGTTATCCTCGGCTTCAAAAATGGTGGCTGTGGAACAATCGAAGACTATGATAATTTCGAGCTCGGATGTTCAGTTGTACCCCGAAGAGAGATTGGGACTAGGCGCGCAATAAGGTACTCCAAATCGTTACTATAATGCTCTGATTCTGCAGGTACGGAGACGCTACGACGACGTATAAAGGCAGGACAAAAAATGTATATACGCTAAACCTCAGTACAGGGAATAAATACAATATACACAATAATTTCAGTATAAATAAGTACAAGAATACCTGCAAAATGGTAAGTAATCATAGTAGATATGAAAATAGGGATAAATAAAAAAAAAAACAAATAATAAAGATACCTATGAATAGTATAGGGGACAAGTCTCCTATGTGTAACCGTGAAATTCTGATAATACGATATCTTAGATCTCCAACATGGACACACAAACCCAAGGACGTCAGAAAGCGCTCTAATGAGTGATAAAATGAAGGAAGCAGTAATATATACTATAATAGTACAATTACAATAATATATAATATACATCAAGGTAACAGTGATCCATATAAATATCCTAAAAACCGGTATATCAATATTATAAGTATTCTATCAGTATTATAACATTATCAATACCTAGCATGATATATCAATGTTACCTCTACAATATTATATAATACATGATTATATGCCATAGCAATGTCAATTGAGAAGAGTTATATATGTATCAACTAACTTTATTTTATTATACTATTAACATGTAAGATTCTTTATTTAGTTATACACTAACAATATCAATTATTTAATTAACATGTATCACTTCTTAATTATTTCTTATTTATTGTTTAAACTAATAGTAATAGTGGCAGTAACATGATTGTATCAGTAGAAAACAAAAATAATCTTATTATAATGTCGTGTGTACATGAATAGAGTGTCTATAAAGAATACATAAAATAGAGAATACATTTAATGCAAAGTATATGACTACATGAATAGTGTATCACCACATGTAGTGAAAAGTATACATGTGACATGGTGGTGGATAAAATATCAGGAAATGTAACAAGTATATTTGAACAGTAATATATATGTATCGAGCAAGTAATGTTATTTATGCAATAATAACAATCAGTATCACTTGATATTTTAATCAATCTCTTCCAGTGTCCCATACCACTGGCAGTTCATACCGGAGCCCATACTTCAGCCAACCAATCTGGACATGACATAAGGGTACCATTATCCGAACGAGAGTGACCAAAAAATAAGTGTTCTTGACGTAACCATTGTTAGGTTATTAAATGTATCACGTACTGGGTCTAAATAACAAGTGCATTGAGGAAGCCTCCATCATGCCAACACCCCGCGATGTGAGATTCTAGAGGTGACCCCCACAGATTCAAAAGGTGGCTCCCATCATGTATGCAGTGTGGCACTTTATTCTGTGTGGCACTTAGTTCCACACAACATGTGCCAGATGCCAGTATGACTGTATGTATAACAGGTATACAAGATAACAAGAATACTGAGTCTGGTCAATAACAATATCTATAATAAGAATACTGGAGACATCCTCATCACCTAACACCAAGCGGAGTGAGGATTCTAGAGGTGGCCCGCACGGATTCAAGATGTGGCCCCCACCACGATAGGTGTGATGTGGCACTTTGCTCCGTGTGGCACTTAGTCCGCACATATTCCGTCAAACGCTGGCCAGACTTTGCTAATAACAGGTATACCAGAATACAAGTATGCTACCTTATTAACAATATTTATGACATGTAACAAGTTAACAGGATTTTTATCAGTAATATGATAATATGAACAAGTATACAATATAACAAGAGTAGAAGAATATTCAAATAACAGTAATCTAGGTAATAGAAATAATGATCCATGCAACAAGAACACATGAGCAATGAGCAATGCAACGGGGATACAGGGACATTTAGGGCATGAATACAGGTGAATCCATATAACAGTGATAATAGTATCCGGTGTAGTAAGTATCCACTGTAACAAGTATTTATATGATATAACAATGTTTAGTATACGAGAGTGTCCGTGTAATAATGATACAAGTACATGAAATAACAGTGTCCAGTGTAACAGGATATCTGTATAATGATGATACAAGCACATGAATAATAGTGTCTGGTGTACTAGTGTATCAGTGTAGCCGTGATACGTGTACATGACATGTGAGTGTCCATAAATATAGTGAACGCATACCCGAACATGCATGATCAATGTCCAGTGTAATAGAATATATGTGTGGTAGTACTAGTTTCAAGGTGACATGGATATGTGTCAACTTATTACTATTTTGTTATAACTGTTTTAATATTATTAACATGATTGATATCATATAATAATTAAACATAATTATTTAGATTACCATATTTAAATTATCAATTTATATATAAATCTGGATTTTCTTTGTCAAACATCTTTTAATTACTCAATATAGATAATCCACCTATATTTTATATTAAATCAAGAAACCGGATAAATTGTTATCTTATTGAACATGTTTAAAGTTCTATCACGCATTTTCTACTTTCAGTGATTTACCATTAATAACAATTTATTAAATAATATTTACAGTGATTTACTAATAATCATGTTTTAAATACAACAATCAATTTCATTCAACATGAAATAATATAATTGTAAAAAAAAACGCATATAGCTATTATGAGAGTGAAGCTCTCTTTCTTACGATCACAACGGCTCAAAAGTCGTCTAGATCAGATATCGGATGCTCAAGATATCGCTCAAACGCTAAAAACATATAAATGGGTTAAATATATAATAAAATATTTTAAATTGTAAATATCATAAATTGTTAGGGGGTTTTACGCAATTTTACCTTTTATTAAGTTTGGAACAGGTTTGAGTTGCTAATGAGTTGGTTTATATTCACAACCCAGACCCATCAGACTTAAGTGATAGGTTAATGGATTCAAAGGGTTTGGATTGCTAGTGGGTCGGGTTTAAATTCAATAACCCAACCCACTCACTTAAGTTAATGGGTATTGAGTTTGGATTAATGGGTTTGAGTTATAGGGTGCGAGTTAGGATCCATTAGAGAGAATAAGTTTGAGAGAGGTTTTGGAGAAAGAAGGAAAGAATTAGAAAGAGAAGAAAAACAGAGAGAGAAAGAGAAAAGAAAGAAAGAGAGAGAAAGAGGAAGGGAGATGGGGTGGACGGCTGGGCTAGGTCGGTTGTGGGCAGCGCTAGTGGTAGGCCGGGTGGAGGAGGAAGGGCGAGGGGTATGGAGATGGAGATGGTGATGATGAGTTGGGTGGTAGTGAATTGATGATGGGGGTGGTGTTAATTGAAGATGGTAGTAGAATGTGAGAGTGATGGTAGTGATTGAGCTTGGGGAGGAGATGGAAGAAGTGTGGGTGGTGGTGGTGAAAATAATGGAGGTTGCAATGGGGTAGATTGGGTGATTATGGGTGGAGGAAATTGAAGTGGAGAATGAAAAAATTGGAGGAGGAGAGGAGAAGGGAGGCGAAATTGGGAGAGATAGGGAGAAGGCGGTGGTTGGTAGGTGGACAGCCGGAGTAAAAGTCCATCGGCAGTGGTATGGCCGGTGATAGAGGTCGGCCATGGTGAAGCAAGAGAGGGAGAGTTTGTATTAGAGAGGATAAAGAGATGGACAGATTAGAAAGTGGAAGAGTGAGATTAGTACTGTGAGAGTGTAATTAGAGAGAAAATGGATAAGGAGAGAGAAGAGGCGGTGGAGTGAGGCGATGGAAGATTCGGTGTGGGAGCTGTAGAAGAGTGGATAAAGAAGAAAGTAAAAGAATTTTTAAAAAATAGGATTTTTATTTTTTTTATTTGGGTAAAAATTGGACTATTTCAGAACAGTTCTCAAAAAATTTATAAAATAGAGAATATTACATGAAGGAGTAATATGAAATTGGATTCTGAAAATTGAGTATGGTTTGAAAATTAAAAATCCTGGAATCGATTGGTGATACTTGTCTACACCATATTGGCCAGATTTTTGACTAATTCAGAAAATCTCTAAAAATAGGTTAAAGTAGAAAATATGATTTTGAAGAATAATTTGAAAATATATTCTTGATTCAACTCCGTTTGTGAATTAAAATCATAGAGTCAATTATCGGTATCGCTCAACGCTGAAATCGGAGATTTTTCAAAATAATCCATAAAAATTTCAGAAAAATCTGAAAAATAAATATTAGAAAATAATATCTG
The DNA here is from genome assembly GCA_038442645.1 of Agave tequilana. Lineage (NCBI taxonomy): Eukaryota > Viridiplantae > Streptophyta > Magnoliopsida > Asparagales > Asparagaceae > Agave > Agave tequilana. Next base: position 74,038 of record JAVJIF010016715.1, on the reverse strand, counting down.
AAACTGAAATTGGTTTAATCTGACTATTAGGAAGGTCAAATAAAGTACGTACACCGTATCAATTACTGATATTGTGATACATACAGCTAGAACTGAGGGTTACAGTTACTCCTATGGTAGAGTAAATTCTCATAAATCATGTGTGGATCAAAAGATCATTGGGTGATAAAGTTCAAATTGGACATGAACTTATTTGACCTAATCAAGTTGTAAACCCCATGAGCGAGTAATGGAGATGAAGGAGTGAGATGGAGATGAAGTCAAGATTTGTTCAATTGTACGTGGATGCGAGCACATGGAATATGGTGGTTATTCTCAGACTTGGCCGTATTCGAATCACGAGGAAGATTGTTAGGTTTTGTGACTGGAATAGTCGTGAAGGTAGACAAAACTTTGGAAATTAAAGAACGGATGTGCACAATGAGCTATGCATATTACCAGTCGATGAATACTGGGTATAGTTGAGTAATTACATGGATTAGTCGACTAATACATTGTATAGTCGACTCGGTTGTCCAACAGGGAGCTGGGGTTCTCGAAATTTGTCAGAGTAGTCGATTAGTATTTGGGATGGTATTAGTCGACTAATACCCTAGCCTAGTCGACTAATGACGGGTCTGGTAGTTTCTTTTACTAGATCTGTTTTCAGATTCGAGTTAGATTTGAGTTTCTTTATTCTGAGATGGTGATTGTTCGTATTGATGAAATTTGTTTAGGACTAGGAGAGTTCTATGGCCTATATATAACCTCTTGGTGGTGGCCTTCAATGTAATTTAATGAATTTGGATTTATTAAGGGTGTAATTCATCTAGGTGAGAGATTCGTGAGAGAAGCTTAGCCACAAGGGTTCGCTGTTCTTAGAGGTCATCAAGAGCTTGTAATCTTCTCAGTGTGAGGTGTAACTAATTCTTATTGTACTCCCCCAAAGTTTTAGTAAAGTTTCTCTCCTTCTCTCATGGACGTGCACACGATCTGTTTGATCGGTGAAACCACGTTATATTGTGTGTTTGCTTTCTATCTACTTTGGAATATCTTCTTCTTCTCTTCTTCTCATTATCTTAATAGATCATGTAGTTTGTTTCTACTACGTCGCCCTAGTCGATCCGATCGTGGGGGCGTCTCCCGAATTCACAACAGTTAGCACCCTAGGAGGAAGAAAAAGAAAAAATAAAGAGACAAGGTCAAATAATGGTGAAAAATTATATGGATGGCCAGGGGTGGCCGCCCAAACCCTGCCATGTCAGTAATGAGATTAGAAAAGTGGAAAAAAGAGAAAAATTCAAAAATTTAATAAAATGCATTCAGAAGGACAGGGGTTGGCCGCCCAGATGGAAACATTATCAGAAAAAATCCTAAATATCTGGAAAAATCCTAAAAATGGGAAAATAATCTTAGGAATGTGAGTGCAAAATTGGAGGATGTTCGGAGATATCTAAAAGGACAAGGGTTGGCCTCCCAGATCAAAATGTTAGCAAGAATATCCTAAAAATCTAGAAACATTTCTGAAAATAGAAAATGAGTCTAGGAATTTGTGTGAAATATCTGAGGTCATTTGGAGTTGATTTATCTCCTATGTGAAGTGGTCAAATATAGCATATGAAGATTGAGAACTCAACTTGTGCTTTCAAATTGGGCGAGGAGTATAGAGGAATCAACCTACGTACTCGAACTGGGGGAAGGAGTGTAGTGAATTCAACCTGTTTCTCGAACATGGGACATGCAGAATACAGGACTCAACATGCGCGAATAGTCAAAACATTTTTTTTTTTGTAGTTCAAGGGGTATTATTACTTGACCTCGGTAGTTTATTGTGCCTCGACCTGGATGTTTTTTGGGAGGCAGAGAGTGTAATCTTACTCGATCTGAATGGATAATTCTTTTGGAGCAGGAGTGTAATCTTACTCGACCTAAATGGATCTCTCTTTTGGACCAGGGAGTGTAATATTACTTGAATGGATAACTCTACTTGCTACTATCTTGCAAGGATTATAGTGGACTTAGTGTTGTGCTCCGACAACAACCTAAAGAGGAATCCCTGAATCTCCCAAACACGAAGAACAATTTTCAAAACAGCATAAATATCCCAAACCAGAGAAAGAACACGCAAACAACGATCTAACGAGGTTCGGCCTCAATGCCTACATCCTCGGAGCAATGAAAGAGAGATTTAATTTCTTTGGAGGATCAATTACAATGGATGCAACACCTCTAAGTATCAAGAGAGTTCCTTCTTTCATTGTTACAACAAAACCCTAAAAATTCCGTATAAATACAACAGATTTTCAAATCAGCAATTGCAGCCCGCAACCCGCTTGTCGGTCGGCCGGGCGGTCGGCCGACTCCATCCACCGGTCGACCGGACCGGTCGACCGTTCCCAACCGAGAGTTAGGTCACTTCAGTCAGTCGACCGATCGGTCGACCGAGCTTCCTCCTTGTGCATGTTGTGCACGTCGGTCGACCGGGCCGGTCGACCGATCTCCTGCTACTGCGGGCGGTCGACCGATCTCCTGCTGCTGCTGCTTTAATCTGTTTTGCTGCTGCTGCTTCCTTCGTCTTTTGTCGACGACTTCCTCGACGATCCCTAAACGATCCTTGTCGACTTTCTCGACAATACACTCTCTTTCCTACACTTAGTGAGCCAGGTTGTTTTGTGGCGACACCGGACCATCCTAAGTCTCTTCATCGCCTTCATCATTCTGACGGAAATTGGTAGACCGGAGAGAAGTAGTTGTTAAGAAAAAACACTCAGCCAACTCAGGCCTCTTCTTAACGACATCATTCTTGGTGGAATGTTAATATTTTTTTTTGTTTGTTTTGACATATCGGCAACTACACGTTTGATGAGTGCCCCAGTCCCGTGGTAAGTAAGCTCAGCTATTTGGGTTAGGATTTCCTCTCGTGCATCCATGGAGAGAGAGCTCAGCTACTTGGGTAAGATCGATTGCATAGGATAAAACCTTCATGAAACAAGTGCTCGATATTCAAATTCCAACCAAAATTTGATTCAAGAAAATCGTTATATCATTTGAAGAAATAGAAAAAAAAACTCGTGAAACTTGATTATTGACAAATCATCTACAATTTAAATTATATCAGCCAATCATAATTGCTTGACTTCGTTGAAGAAATTATTGGACTTTATCAAATAGACCAAATGCATAACAAAGTATGAAACAAATATTTTGGCTGACAAAATCAAATTTCTTCTACCAATCAACAATAGATAGATTTAAAAAACACATTCGAGGATAAAAAAATATCAAGATCCTCAGTGAGTATATTTCTAATCCAGATCGGTTATTTCGAGTCTGGTGAGTAATATATGAGTTTTTATTGATTGTATGGCTACTTATATTGTTGAGCTTGTGCGTATATGTTTATTCTTAATCTGTTAGTTTAAATATTTATGAATCCTTGCTTGCATAACATGTTCATTATCTTTAGTTGATTCATGATTTAATTAGGTTAGTCTATGCATGTTCTTTTATTAAACAATTTGCTAATATTATTAGCTTTTAATCCTTCATATCACAATCGTAACTTAGGGCCTGTTTGTTTCGTTGCAAAACGTCGCAAGTCGTAAGTCGTAAAATGAGAATGGAAAAAATGAACTGTAGCAGAGAAAATATATTGTGTTTTACGGTGTTTGGTTGATAAAGTGAAGTGTAAATGGAAAAGTATATTGTGTTTTACGGTGTTTGGTTGATAAAGTGAAAGTGTAAATGGTAAAGTATATTGTGTTTTACGGTGTTTGATTGGTAATGTAAAAGTGTAAGTGGAAAAGTTGACCACAAAATTAACTGTAGCAGTGATTTAAATATTATAAATACTATTAAATTAAATCTACTATTGCAAATTAAATTGTATTAATAAATTTGAGATAAAAAATTAATAATCTTAATATTTTATTTATAACAATAATATTAATAAAATATTAGTATAAATAGTAAAATATTACTAAAATATTAACTAAATAAATAATATAAAATTTTAAGAAAATCTAAAGAACGTTAATAAAATTTTAAGAATACTAATAAAATATAAATATTAAAAAATGTTACAACAATAATAAAATATAGTTATTATATTATAATATTAAAAATACTTGAAAATTATTATAATATAAATTTTATTATAATATTATTGTAATATTATAGAATATAAAATTAATAAAGTAAAATATAATTATAATTTAATAATAAATTATCATTATAGTATTATTATACTGAATTATTATTACAATATTAACATAATAAAATATTAATATAATAATAAAATATATTCTGATATTAATAAAGTAATTTTTTATATTAAAAAATAAATAATTAAATATATATAGTAATTTTATATTAAACTATAATACTGTTATATTAATAAAATATTAACTCTAAATAAAATAATAAAAAATGAAATAAGTATTAATAAAATAATAAAATATTAAATTAAAATATTAAATTAAAATAGTAAAATATTAAATATTAAAACAATAAAAAAGTTAAAGATTAAAAATATAAAATAATTAAATAATTAAATAAGAAATTGAACACTATTAAAATATTAAATATTTAATAATATTTAATTATATATTAAAAAATAAATAATTAAATATATAGTAAAGTATAATATTGTTATATTAATAAAATATTAACTCTAAATAAAATAATAAAAAATGGAATAAGTATTAATAAAATAATAAAGTATTAAATAAAATATTAAATAAAAATATTAAATTAAAATAGTAAATATTAAATATTAAAACAATATTAAAAACAATTAAAAAATTAAAGATTAAAAATATAAAATAATTAAATAATTAAATAAGAAATTGAATACTATTTAAAATATTAAGTATTTAATAATATTAAATTATATATTGATTATCCAGTAACTGTTTTGAACTGTAAGTGTACTACAAGTAAGAGTTGCATGACCACAAAATTAACTGTAGCAACTGCAAGTGGGAAAATATGAGTGTAAAAGTGAGATTTACATGACCACAAATTTAACTGTAGCAACTGCAAGTGGGAAAAGAAGAGTTGCAAAAGTTTTTTGCATTTTGCATTTTGCAAACGAAACCAAACAAGTGTAAATGTAAAGTTGCAAAAGTTTTTTGCATTTTGCAAACATTTTGCAAGTTACCAAACACGCCCTTATTGGTGAAGCATGAGTTTAGTAATTTTACCGCTGATTTTTGAATACTCATGCATGTTTCACATCAAAACTGCTCATGTTTATAGTGCTTATAGGAGGATTCTAGACAATACACTTTGGAATCACCATAATCAATTCAACATACAATTAGTTATAACTTGCAATCACTATAGTCAATTCAACATAGAAGAAAACATACCTTGAAATCACCGCGGTCAATTCAACCATGCATGAACTCGCTAGAAAAAGTATTATCTAGAATATAGACTTCTCTAGAAGCTAGATTTGATTGAATCTGACTATCATTAACCCAAAATAAACATATTAGTTACTGGGTTAAAAATCAAGTTTATTATTCCACAATCGAAATACTGCTAACTGGAAGGAAGATCATGGTTTCATGGTGTTGCTGATGCTTGAGTTTATGGCATTGAGAGATTTGGCAGATGGGTAGATGGAATATGCAACATGCATGCACGAGTAAGTTTCTATGCTTGATTTCACGCTTATATCCTTCTTTTGTGTGCCTTTTGGATATTGCTGCTTGAATTGGAATTCCAACTTATGAAATTTAAATTTTGCAACGTACTGCTTCTCACTGTAGATTACAAGCATGCATATGCACACTATTTTGTAAGCCACATCGAGCAATAAAGACAGGATCATTTTTAGAAATATTTTTTTGAAAATCTAGGATGAAAAATGTAAAAGGTTGTCGATGAGTTTCTTTCTTTTTAGTTGTGTCGATTAAAAGATGAACATATTAGGCATTTAAAGGAGATTTTATTTCCAGTTGTGGTGATTGTGGAGTTATGATAGTGAAACAAACCAAACAGAACTGAACATAGAATCAAAAAGAAAACAGGAAGCTGAAGAAGAAACTGGTTTTAGTTGAATTAGTAGGATTAAACATACTGGTTTCAATTAATGCAAGTGCTAAAGGCAGACTTACATTGTAAATTTACATTCAAGTAGAAAAAAACTATCTATCCATCTGTCTCTCTCTATCTCTATCTATCTAAATAAATCAGACACTGAAATCATGAGTTTGATCATATACTCAAACTCATGATTGGATTACAAAGATAATTAGGGTACCCTGTACCAATTACCAAAATAAGCAGACGATATTGGACTGTAGAACAAGCCTTGGGACGGCAGCTTGTCGATACCGAAGTAGCTTTGGGAAGCCAAACAAGATCTCGGTGGTATAGCCACCGGCATCAGGCAGCACAGTTCAGCCCCGTGAACGACGCTTGCAAAACACTCTTCGCTTATGCCGAATTCTTCCTTGATCATCCAAAACACTTTGTCGATGAGCATGCTATCATGCCTAGCTTGATGATTTTCTTTAGGATATATAACAGTATTTTCTAATTTTTAAATTATGCAATAATTTAAATCATAAATCTTTAACTAATTTAAATACTTGTCCTAAGCATACAAGTAATATAAAAGAATAAAAAAGAAAAATAAATTGCTGACCTGGGTGACGTAATCGTGCAAAAGCATTGCCTTAGAAGAAAGATGGTCGGTCTCTCGTCCAGGCCTTAAAATGACCTCCTCTCCTAGCGATAAAAACTCCCTCGATAGTTCACCAGTACCCAGCTCAGGATGATAAGCTAAAGCTCTGCTCAGACGGAGATTCGTTGCCCAGAATGAAAATAACAGCTTCAGTAATCATGAAAATACAAAGCTTGAATTCAGAATTTTGACAGAGTTTTGATGTAAGAAATATGAGAGAGAGAGAGAGAGAGAGAGAGAAAATCTGTTTGAATATATATGTTTCTTTTAATGAGAATGGTCGAAATAGTGTTGTATTTATAACAGCTTGAACATTTGTAGTTGTAACAGCCGCGCTCCAAATCCGCACACGATCATGCAGTAAATGAGCAGATCTGAAGATGGGTCAAACCGAATAGAAAATCCCAAAAATATCAATACAAAATTTAAAAAAAATTAAATAGATAAAAAAAAAAGTTTGAGGTTCAAGAGCCCCTTGAATCGAACTGCATTCGTGTCCACAGGTCGTGGGCGCGCGCCACCGAACCCAAACCTAGCCTGGCCCGGTTCGGTTCAGCGTGAGTACGCGCGTGTGTGAGAATGTGTCCCATTACCTAACACTCATAATAATAAATATGGGAGGAGTTAGTATATATAAACTACTCAATCTCCCATCTCCTTTCCATTGTGGAACTAAAACTAAGGCCAAATAAGAGATAAACTCAAATTTTTCCTTCAAATTCAGAACACATCCAACAGTCCTCCCAAAACTTTAGTTTCAGAGAAGAAAAAATAAATCAACAATAATAAATAACAAACAAATCATCATATTATAAAACACAAATGAAATTGGGCAATATCATATTGTAGATTCGGGGTTGATAGCTTGTAGTCTTGAATCTACCCTTAGTGAATTTCATCGCCACCTGAGAGACATAAAGGACTACGCCTTAAATCAGACCTCTTTAATCAGATATTGATGAAAAATACACACAGTAAGTCTTCATATATTGAGTAAGCGGGTTGAGCGTTAAAGGCCATGCTCACAATAATCGACTCATGAGAGTTTCTAGGGTCAGTTATGCCCCCTCTAACTGCGACCATCACGGTTTCTCTCACGTAGGTAAGTCCTCCAAGGGTACACAGCTGGATGGTATACCCTCCACACTACATGCGTTGGACTTATTAAGAATTAAACTCATCTTTACCTAGCTTTATTATAAGAGCATCATCACCATAGAGAAGGGGTAGTAGCTACAATACTACATATTGGATATAAACATATCTAGGTCGATGCTTCACACGAGTATCACCAGACCAGCTTGTTCCTACCATATTGAACCTCTTTCATGGAATGAACTCCCAATCAAGTAGATTGGGTTCCCGCTGTCGGTGAACCTACTATGGGCTTAACTCATCTCCCTCGATGATTCTAAGACCACACTCCTAGAAAGATTCTTAATCAATGTGTCAGCAATAATCTTTTCGGACTTTACAAAGTTCAGAAGCATAACTTTACCTAATAGGATCTGAACAGACTTGAGTCTGATTTGTATATATCGGTTCATCTTCTTATTAGTATTATCTTATTTTAGAATCTCAATGGTAGATCTTGAGTCAGCATGAACTGAGATAGGAAGTATAAGTTTAGACACGATAGAGAATTCTGACAAAAGATCATTTAACCATTCAGCTTCTGTATAAGTAATGTTTAGAGTTATAAGCTTAGACTCCATGGTGCTCCTGACAATCATTATTTGTTTGCAGGATTTTCATAACACAGCAGCACCACCGAATATGAATACATATCCAATAGTAGACTTTATATTGTTAGAGTCAGTGACCCAGTTGGCGTCACTATACCCTTCTATTACATCAGGATATTCAGTTTAAGTCAGACAATAGCCATTGTGCCTCTAAGATATCTGAATACTCTCTCTAATACAATCCAATGTTCTCTATTAGGATTATTGGTGTATCTACTTAATCTATCTACTGCATAAAAATATTATGATGAAATTGATATGCTCGATACCAATTATTGCGTGCATAACTCGGGATACCATACTTATTATGATATCAATAGTTGGGAGATACGAGATCCCCACTGACGACCTCAAGCACGCCATGAAATCGATTACCTCGAGCACCTAAGATGAATATTAAAAGATATAAGAAGAAGAAAACAAAATTTAACGGGTTCGGACCAAACTTTGGCCTACGTCCACAAGGAGAGAACTTGAGAGAGATTTATTAATAAACTTAATACAAAGAAATCTAACCTTCCTCTTAATGACACAAAAGTATTCACCTTCCCCTTAAATCTACGCCTAAATTATAAGAGTATACCTTCTCTTTATGCACCTTCACTTTGCTCCTCTCTTTTTTGGCTTTTTAGGGCCTTCTTGGCTTTTTACGGCCTTATATTGTTGTTCACCATAACTTTTTTCTGTTCCTCTGCTCCACCTAAATCCTAGATTGGGTAGTCAATATCGTCCCCGTTACCAAAAAGAATGGAAAGATTCAGATTTGTATTGATTTTCGCGATCTAAATGAGGCCTATCCCAAAGAAGAATTCTCTCTCTCAATCACGGATGTCATGACTGACAATACGTGCAGATTTGAGCGAATATCCTTCATGGATGGATTCTCAGGGTATAATCAAATCAAATTGTATCCTGATGATGAATAACATACTTCTTTCAGGACACCACTGGGGGTATATTGCTATACTGTCATGCCCTTCGGACTGAAGAATGCGGGGGCAACATATTAGAGAGCTATGAATGTAATTTTCCACGAGCACATGCGTAAAACAATGGAATGTTATGTTGATGACATTGCAGCGAAAAGCCGCACCAAAGGTGATCACATAGCCGATCTGAAGACAATCTTTAAAATGATGCGGGCACATCAGTTGAAGATAAACCCCACCAAATCCTTCCTGGGAGTGGCCAGCGGCAAATTCCTAGGTTTGTGGTAACTTCCAAAGGAATTCATTTAGACCCAGAAAAAGTTCGTGCTATCCAGGAGATGCAACCTCCAAGGAACCTCAGGGAGCTTAGGGGATTACAAGGACGACTGGTATACATCCGAAGGTTTATCTCAAATCTCTCTGGAAGATGCCAACCCTTTACCAAATTGATGAAAAAGCGGGTCTCATTCATCTGGGATGATGCTTGCCAACAAGCATTCGAGGAAATCAAACGATACCTCGCGCAACCACCGGTTCTTACAGCTCCGGTGTCCGGAAAACCTTTCTTGATATATGTTCGAGTGATGGATCATTCTTTAAGAGCTTTGCTAGCCCAGAATAATGATCAGGGACATGAGCAAGCAATCTACTATCTGAGTAGGACTATGATCGGAGCCGAGCATCGGTACAACCTGATCGAAAAGAAATGTTTGGCATTGGTATTCGTTGTCCAGAAAATGCGATACTACTTGGTGGGCCAGACTATAAATGTCATATCAAGGGTTAACCTTTTGAGGTTACTCATGATGAAGCCATCATCACTAAACGGTCGAGCTGATAGTTCGAAGCGTTCAGAATACATTTCCGAACATAGAACATGTAATAGCAAGACCAGCTCGAATTTTTCAGCTTCTGCACAAAGGGAACAAAACCTGCAGAAAGAGGCATCGTCGTCATCAGTGAAGGGCAGTGCATAACGTACCAAGCCATCAAGTATGTATATGAAAGTTCGATCCTGGGGTTAGGGGTCTTCACTCTCGGCCTTCCCTCTGAATCAACTTCTGGCTTGCCCTTGGAGTCGACAATGGTCTCCACTTGGCACAGGCTTTTAACCAGAGCCCGTAACCCACTCTGAATTCCAGCCACCATCACCCGAAGGAGAGCGATAGACGTTCTGTAGACGAGCAAAACCGCCGGGTATACCACATCGACAACAATTACTTCATGTGGTAATGTTGTCACCACACAACGTTTTAGCCACAGCATAAGGAAGCCCGCCAATAGGGCCCGGTCAGAAATGAGAACTCGGGCCTGGTAATGAAAACTTTCAAAGATAGTATCATATCTGAAAGTATTCTCGTTCAACTCAGTGGTGTAAGAGTTTGCAGAGACATCGATCCTCTCAGCAATTTCCTTTTCAGTGCAAGGGGCCAGACTAGTCACCGGGCTATCCTTCTCATTTATACCATTGAACAGATAGCTTGCCCAGGACATCTGCTTGACACCCCTATTCCTCCAGGAGGATATTTGGCCGCAGATGTAGAAGTGGCACAACACTTCCCAATATGTCCAATACACCTGAGGTCCTCTTGCTTCAAGAAGTGAAGCTCCTCAGAAGTCTGGACGTATTCTTCATAAGGGCATCTCTCATAACAAGCCCCGAGACTTCACATAGTTCATGAAGAGTAAGCCCCATCTCTCCGAATGGAGTAAAAAATGTGCTCGTCAAAGGATTATAGTGCTCCAGCCACCATAAAAATTGTGAAAACTTTACAGGAGGCCATACTGTACGGCCCTGATCGAGTGATATAACTCTACCTGTTGCAGCAGAGCCCCGAGCTCAACAAGAACAAATCCAACCATCCTACCCCACTAGGATTTGTTGATAGAATGAACCCACCCGAGCGGACGAAAGTCGACGGGAAAATCACCCATAACTTTCATAAACTGGTTGATGAAAGTACCACCAAGCTGAGGGGTTTCTCCTCTCGGATATTCAGATCTGACCAACCTGAGAAATAAACTAAAGACCTCTTTTCCATGGCAAGCAGAGTGTATCTCTTTAGCACCTAACCTGCTGAGAGAGACGCCAGAGACAAAACGGAAAAGATCCCAATCCATTGCACGATGAACGGACATATGCTGAAGATAGGACAAGGAATACATTCTCTCCATATTTGGAAGAAAGAACCTCCTGACGGAGCCACTTGTAATCTCCGTCATGCAGAATCCTATCATCCTCGTCAATGGCGTCACTGAAGAGGAAAGCAGGCTTCCGTAACGGAGTGCGGGAATCCGTCTCGAATAGCCCATCAGAGATAATCTCCTGAAGGGTCACCATACTGACCTTGGAAATCCTCTCCTTTCGCTCTTTTAACTTGTCAGTAGTCACAGGGGCAATCTTCTGAAGTACAAAGGTCAGATTTCTATCAGCGCCACCGACGTGCCCAAAGTGATACTTCTTAGACAAAGGGCTAGAAGAGTATCGCACTGCAAAGAAAATAACAATTAGTCAGAAATCTGAAAGAAAATGGCTAGATATGCAAAATTCAAACGCAAATATGAATTCAGACGAGTAAATCAGCAAAATTCGCGCTAGGCCAAAAAAACAGGAGGCTTGCATGAAGCCCGCATTTCAAAATCAGAACTTAGAAAAATTTCTAAGTATCGGACTTAGACGCGAAATTCAGTAAAACTTGCGTCTGATCTTACAAGACGCGAGAATTATAAGAAGTCTGCGTCTAAACTCCCCACACTTAGAAATATTCTGAGTATTTAGTCCAAAACGTAAGGCTCAACGAGGCCCGCGTTCAACAAACAGATACAGACTCAAGTTAATGAAGCAAAGACGCAGAGGTCGTCAACCCGCGTCTTGCCTACCAATTCAAGAGCCGCGTCTGAAGATCAAACATGGGCATGAGCCCCACATTGGCGGTTCACATTCAAAAGAGACTTAAGAGTTAAAAGAACTCTGCAAGCCTCTGCAACGGCAGAAACCAGATCAGATGGTTTTACTACCTGAAATTGGGGCCTCCTGCTTGGAAGAACCACCCATTTGAGTCGCCGGAGCGACAGCGCTCGAGGACGAGGAAACAGGCTTGGTCTTCGGCGCCATTTCAACCGAGAGATCGGTGTTAAAGATGGTGAAAATGGAAAAAAAAAAACTTCAAGCTTTTCTTAACCCTAGAGATAATGATCAGCGAAGAAGAAGAAAGAGTCTAATTATGACTCTTGAAAGACTGTTGTCTTTTATAGGCACAGTGATCTAGAGAGATACGCGGCGCTTGGCTCGAGGCCTAATCCCCGCTTGACGCGTGGCGTGCATATTAAGTGCAACGCAAAATTCGCACGCCAAAGGAAAGATGTCCTCTCAATTTCGCTGGACAGATGGCAATGCGCCTAAAGCACGGATTCGTGTTTAACAAAAACCGCGTCCCTCCAAAAAGTCGCGCCTCTTCAGCAAGGCCAAAGCCGCGCCTAGTTAACAGAGTGAGAGCTGCGTCTTCATCTAAAAGATCGCGTCCCTCCAGGAGTCGCGTTTCTTCAGCAAACTAATAGATGCGTCTCTACTCCAAGTGAGAATTGCGTCTCCAAAGCAACATGACTCCTGCATCTACAAGACTTGCATTTAGTCTTTGCTTCTGCAAATCAGTTCAACAGTACACTGGTACAAGCAGGCGACTGTTCACTCCTGGTTCAAAGTACACCAACAACTAGCTCAGAGCATTGAGGGGGTCTGGACTGCGTATCTAGACACTCACCACGATCGTCTCTGGTGGCTTTAAAGGGTTTTACAGTACACTTACGAAGATCATACTCCAGATAAGATCAAGCTCAGAGTATTTCAAATGATTGTCAGTCCAATCATGAGAAGTATAAATTTAACCAGAGTCCAAAGTATTTCGAAATCCATCCTAGTTAACTGGGGAATATCGAAAATTTTGGAGAGGGTTCTGTAGACTGTTTGAAAATCACTGAAGACAAGTCAGCAAAAAGTAAAATCCAAGCTCCAGACGCAAGGCTAATCATCGCCACCAGCACGGCACCAAGACGCGAGGATTGAAACCCGCGTTTCAACATCATTGCAAGGACCGAGACGCAAGGGTTGGAACCCGTGTCCCAGTATTATTGCAGTGCCAAGACGCAGAGTCCAAAGCCCGCGTTTCACGTGAAGCTTGACGTAGAATTAGAAGCTCACGTTTCTCAAGCATCACTTTAGCAACATGACGCGAGGCTCGAAACCCACGTCTCAGTTATAACTGCCCTCATTATTGGGTCAATTACTGACCACGTAATGAGGGAGTTAACCCCATTATAGAGCGTTTTTAGGGGACACGTTTACCCCCCTGAAATCCCTATAATTAGCCCAGTTTGCTATGGAAGAGGGGTCGGATAATTCTTGATAAAAAGAACTTCAGTTGTAAGCCGTAGATACACCAAGATTTCCAGCTAAAAGAAAGAGAGAGTTCAACTCTTCTAACAATTTGCTGCGTACAAGTTCGTCTTTACCTACACTCTTTTTGAGATCCTTGGCGGACAGAAGCTGTGTTACTTCGTCTACTATCCAAAGAGAGGATTCTTAAAATGTCCTGACGTTCACCCGGTCAACAGAAAACAGGATTCACTTTCCATCGCCACATCAAGAACCCGACTTTAAACAAAGGGGAGATTCAAGTTTGAATATCTTCCCTCTCTTGTAAGAGGATTATTGATCTGCTATAACTTTCTTTACAATCAAATAAAAAATTTACTCCTCAATCTTCAATTTTTCCCTACCAAACACTCGCGGCATGTACGATCTCAACGAAATCTGATCAAAGAATAAAACATTCAATATCTGGACGTGCAAATATAGGGAGTTAGAACTCCTAGTGAATGTATAAGAATAAAGAGGAAGGTGCACATATAAAAATAGTGTGTACATATGATAAAAAATATGTAATGAAAATAAGACTGAGAATAACATGCAGAACGTAAATAAACAGTAAATAAGGTAATCAGTAATAGAAGTAGAAGTCCAATCAGGTTAGATGTCTATCACAGTCTATATATCAGATGGATAGAGTCAGTCGTGCTAGAGTCCAGTGTACAATCAGGTCATGAGTACAATCAGGTGTCCAATATAGCATACATGTATCGGGTGAATATAAACAGTCACAGTACATTATGAACACTTTGTTATTATTTATTACGTAAGCGAATACCAATTGTCACATGTAATAGATGCATCCCATACTACGCCTACTACACGCGTCAATCAGGGTTTCAAATTATTGAAATTGATTGATTGGAGACATTGTCCATGTTTTAGGTGGGTCCCTACAACCCAAGACCACGGCCCAATCACCTGGCGCTGAACCAGGTCCTATCTCTAGGTAGTCAATAACAAAAATAATATGAACAATACCGAATATCAGTCATCCCCAGAACCATGCAGTGGAACCAGATCTTGGCTGCGCAACTTATATCCTAACTTCACCCAAAATACAGACGCTGTCTCCTCCATCAATTTCTCCAATCTCAATATAAGTTGTCTATCTACATTATTATTTGGAGCAATGAATATCCATGTTATTTCAATTACCGAAACGATGTGGCGACAGTAACAATATCAATGATGTAACAATAACAATGTGGACAATATTACCGTGTAAATGGTATAAACAATAGAACAATACATGTGTTATAATCTGACAATATTTTCTCAGTAATTTTTAGTAACATGAATTAATACAATAACAAGTCCGGATACTGCTCAATAGACAGTCTCATCTAGAACTGATCAACATCCCATCCATCTTCACTAGAATACAATAGCAACTAATCCATAATCCAACAGTCTCAATACAGTCATCGTGAACGTCAAGTATTACTCCATGTCAAGGTATCTGATATGGTAAATCATCACCTCAATAAATCAATAACCAGCTATCTTATTCCTGTCGATCTACTCTAATCCTTTATATTATCAGTATATCCATTGAAAAATCACCTAGAGGGGGGTGAATAGGTGCACACTCAAACATGCCAAGCAATTATGAATGAACAATATGAATTGATGCAAGGCACAAAGTAAAGAGAGAGAGAGTAAGAGCCAAGGGATCAAGCGCAAACAACAAGATATGTTTCGAGGTTCGATCATCCAGCTCTACATCCCCGCCTTCATGCAGAAGGATTTCAAGTCCACTAGCTTGTCCACGAAGGACTCCCACAAAAGGAACCTCCACCGAGGATTTGGGGCAATCACAATTACAAGGAGTACCCAACTCATCTCCTTACAAACACAACCTCCTCCTTGAGGCACAACTCCAAGCCAACAACAATCACCTCACAAATTGAGGGATTAGCACAAACCAATACAAGGATCACCTCACAACTTGAGGGATACAACCCAAAGGCACAAAGCCAAGAAAAGATTGGGTTTACAACTTGGTGGTCTAAACAACAACCACAAACAATTTTTTTCTCCCACACAAAGATCCTATAGAATAAGAAAGTAGATGTAGCTCAAGTGTGGAGAAAACCAATGGAATGGAAATTAAAATCACAAAGAAAATCCTTGGGAAAACTAAAACCAAGATATAGAAGTTGAATCAAAACTCTTTTCCCAAAAACCCTTTTCTTTGATATTCCAAACCCTAGCAAAAACACCAAATAGATTGATCAATATAAAGCCCAAAAACTTCTTTTGATTGCTGTGAAAACACTAGAGAGTCAGGAAAAATTCGCACCAAAAAATCTTGTGGAAAACTGGTCATTAATGGGGTATTTATAGCCCCCAGAAAAATATAGCCGTTGGCAGCAGAAACTGCCAAAAATACCCTGCCGGTCGACCGTGCGATCGACCGTCCAACGGTCACATTTTGACCGTTCCCAGCTACCGGTCGACCTCCCGGTCGACCGAAACAAATAAAGACTAGCCTGCATACAGTCGGTCGCCCGTGCGGTCGACCGGACCATGTGGCAGCCAGCGTGCACGAATCCGTGCACGTCGGTCGACTGATACGGTCGACCGGCTACTTGGTGCGGTCGACCGTATGGGTCGACCGACCTAGCCTGGCAGAGACTGTTCTGGTCAGCAAAAACATGTAATTTTTAATCCTAAAAATTCCCATTAAATCTCTAAAAATCTACAAAAATAGTTTTATCATTTTTCATTGAAATACAAACTTGTGTTAAAAAATTTAACACAAATCTCAAACATTTTGAGCTATTTTTGTGTAATAGAAATTTTGCCAAAAACCAAAAACTGTTTTTTCTAAAACTTGAATTTTTGAATAGAAAATACGTTTTGTCCAAAACTCATCCAAATACAAAAACATGATATTTAAACAACATTTAGGCATGATGTATATGGATATAATCCTATATACATGAAACATATATATATATATATATATATATATATATATATATATATATATATATATATATCCATGTTTTTGACATTAATTCCAAAAATGTGTTTTGTTAAAAATACCAAAACATAAAACACATGAATAAGTAAGTCAAAACTAAGTTTGTCTAGGAAATTAAGCATGCATGTATATAGAACAAATCTAATATACACTAAACCATGTAAACTTGTTTTGATCTACCTATTCATGAAAACCAAGATCGGTTAAACGTAAAACCGAAAAATCGAAAACCAATATTCAAAACATGAAACGTGTGTGTTGTGAACTTGAGCATATCATACTATTCTAATCTTTACAATTTGGATCTAAACACAAAACTAAATTATGGTACCGATGTCTTCTTATCTCCAAGCCGACTCGATCCAAAACTTCTTGATCCACCGAGCAAGTGTTATATATGATCTTTTACGCTCGGGCTCTTGAATCAACATGTGAAAGCTTCCAAATCATCTTGTTGAAGCTAATCACCAACTAATAACTTGATTAATGATCTTAAACTAAAATCACAAGATTATTAGTACACATAACTACATGAGTTAATCATCATCAAAACTAGAGTGGAAAGCCTTTGGGTTAACATCCATCTTCTAGTCACCTATATATTAGAGTCTCACAAAACAGTCAGCTATGTCTAATCATATCATCACTATTAGATAATAGTAAGATCATCGATCAAGATTATCGCACACGCCCACTTCTATCAAGCTCAATCACAATATCCAACATAAATAATATACAGCTCAAGTCAACTCCAAGTCTAACTACGTCCATACATACTTTCAAACGTCAAGAAATAATTAGTCTTCTACTAAAATATCATCCTATTCATCAGTCCTCAATATTCAAAAAGGATTCTTATCTAAATAATCACCAAACAATTACCTCATAAATACTTTACATAAAATGTTTCACTTATCCATAAACACGAACTAGGTTAATCACTAGGTCCAGTCAAGTCACAGTATAAGATATACCCCAACAAGTCCTGAATCCGAAACAGTAAACAATCTACACATAAAATGATAGGATAAGAATATCTTAGTAACAAAGTATTGAATCCACTATATATTCATGCACTCTATTAATTCATATTACTCCAATCTACACTCCTTCCTAACTCTAAGTCAATTTTCACTCCAATAAGAGTCCACTGGTAAATCCAACCATCAACAGATCTAATAAATCAAATAATATTACCAATCGATAAAGTGAGTCACCCACATCTCGGTTTTAAGATACTATATATATACGTCAACAATATATCAATTCATTCTCCATCACCAAATCCAACCTCACTCCAATATAGTTCACTGACCCAATCTATCAATAAAACATGTTTCAGTAATTAATCCTCAAATTTACAATTAAGTTCTCATCCGATTATCACTAATAAGGAAAGTCATGACTAATACTCGCTAGCTTAGCATATCAGAATAAAACAATAACAGTATCGGCAACAGAGTAATGATATATCTATAAAACAATATGAGAGTATCATGATATAATAATAGTTACAGGCATGAAGAAAATAATGCATAATAATATATACATTCACATGAAATAATAAGGTAAAAATCCAAAAATTGAAATAGACCAATAAATAAACACTCACATGAAATGACGCGATTTTGGATCTGAATCGCCGCTGATCTTCACTACATGAACTGGTACGGATCTCTAGGTCATCTCATAGGTCGGTCTTCGAATCGCCAGTGTATCAGGTCATCTGCAAACACGAATTCGAGTCTCCTGCAACGGGTCCAGATCTCACCAAACGGGTCCGAACGCTGCAATACACAAATCAATCCATGAACTCACACGAACATATACCCGTATACATACACACATATGTACACCCATATACATAATATACACATACATACATATTATATACACATACCCAAACACACATTCACAGGACACAATACACTCATGCACGCACACAACAGCACACTCACTAACCCTTGCACACACTAACACATACATAATCACACAAATAATTAAACACATGCACATATATTAATACACACACTACTTTATACACCATGCATTAATTTACACTAAGAAATATAAAGAGAAAAAGAGAGAGAATTATGAAAGGGAGGAACTCATGGCCGACCATGGAGAGTTTGACGGCGGGAAGGCGGAGGCCGCGGAGGATGTCAGGTGTCGCAAGCTGCCGTCGGGGCCTCATTGGAGAAGAAAGAGAGGTCGCATGGTGGGTTAGGGCTGCCAACAAAGGTAGGAGGAGGAAATTAGGTTAGAGTTTTGGTTTACGATTAGATGTTTATATAGGAGATGTTAATTGGTTATGATTATATGTTAGGATTAGGATAATTTAAAATTAGATGGTTAGGATTAGGAGATAATGAGAGATTAGGTTAGTTAGAATTTTTATTTAATTAAGATAACTATAGGATTTAGTAGTTGGGATTACAAGGATTGGTTGGTTAAGATTTGTATTTGATTGATAGGATTAGATAGGATAAGATATAGGGGGAGAGAGAGAGATAGGGTTAGTGATTAGGTAGTTAAGATATAGGATTACATAGTTAGGATTTAAGATTTAGTTAATAGGATAAGGATTAAAACATATTTAAGATTAGTTAAATTTTAATTTTGAAATAGAATTAGTTGAGATTATGATTTTGAAAATAGATTTGGAGTAAGATTAAAATTAGATATTGGGTAATAGGTTTTGGTTTAGTTTTGGCTCAAATAAAAGAAAATTAGAAGGAATGAAGGCTTGGGTCAAAGAAAAATAAAAGAAAGATATGAAACGGATATGGGCTATTGGTAAAAGGTAAAAGATATGAAAATGGATACTTAGGTTTAGATTGGGCTAAAGATAAAGAATAAGAAAATGAAAGAAAAAGAAAGAGAAAAATAGGGGGGGCAAGAAGTGAGCTTGTTTAAGAATAATACACAAAATAAATATCAATAATATTAATAATAAGAATAATAACAATAATGCACAAAGATATTTAATAATAACAATAATAATAATTACCAATAGTAATAACCATAATTATAATACAGAACAACAATAATAATTAACACAAAATATATGCGATAAAAATACTATTATTCATTATTAAATCTTGTATTTCAAAAATAGAGGTATTACAACTTGAGAGAGCTTTATTAATAAACTTGATACAAAGAGATTTAAACTTGACATAAGAGTATTAACTTTTCCCTTGAATCTACGCCTAGATTATAAGAGTATATCTTCTCTTTATGCACTTTCACCCTGCTCTTCTCTTTCTTGGATTTTTAGGGCTTTCTTGGCTTTTTAGGGCCTAAGATTGTTATTCACCATAACTTTTTTTTGTTCCTCTGCTCCACCTGAATTCTTGGTTATAACTTTTTATTTATCGGTTTTTACAATATAACTCCTATTTGGACTATAAGATGATCTTGACCATTGGATGCTTGAAGAATCTTGATCAATCCTATTTAGAATTGATCTCCTTGATCTAAAAAGATTCTAGACATTTTAATCTTTATAAACAACTCTTCATTGAATAGAAATAGAATCCTTTTCATACTCCTAAAAAGAAAACTCGTAATCATCTGAAAAGGAAACTGCTTCACATTGATTTGCTTCTTCTGCTTCAAGCCATCGTTTTTTCCAACTCAATTGGATTTTCTCAGACCATCATCTCCTCTTAAAAAATAAGGCAAAATCCTAGCAAAGAAATGTCAGGCCTATTCCTGTTAGAAATGTAAAGAAGTGAACCTATTAATTGAGAGTATTGCAGCTGAGATACAGGCTCATCCGTATTCTTCTTCAAAAAAATTGAAGAATCATAGGGTGTAGAAATAGGTTTAGTATTATAAAAATCAAATTTATGAAGCATTCTTTCAAAGTTATGAGCTAGAGTCAAAAAAAATTCCATTAGAGGTTTTAGATATTTTCATTCCCAATATCATATTAGTAGGACCTTGATCCTTCATATCAAAGTTTTAGAAAAATTAATCCTTTAACTTTTGGATTGCATCAAAAGAAGTTTCAAGAATAAGAATATCATCTACATATAAATAAAGGATGATATACTCATTACCAAAGTTCTTAAAATATATGCACTTATCATGATCATGGACAATGAATTTAAATTGTGCAACAACTTTGTTAAACTTTTGGTGCCATTGTTTAGGTGCTTGTTTAGGTCATACAATGACTTCACAAGTTTGCACACTTTGTTTTCTTGTCCTTTGGCAATGAATCCTTCTGGTTGGCCCATATAGATCTTTTCTTCAAGATCGCCATTCAGAAAAGCAGTCTTGACATCCATTTGGTGAATAATGTTATGAATTGATGCAAGTGTAAGAAGAATTCTGATAGAGGAGATCCTGACAATAAGAGAATAAGTGTCAAAGAAGTCAATACCCTTTTGTTGGCTGAAACTCTTGGCAACTAATTTGGCTTTGTATTTGTCGACTGTACCATCGAGTTGGAGTTTCTTCTTAAAGATTCATTTACAACCTATAGGTTTGTATCCTAGAGGAAGGTCAGTGAGAATCCAAGTGTTATTCTCCATTATGGACTTGATCTCATTGTCAATGGCTTCTTTTCAGAAAGGAGATTCAGAAGATTCCATTGTATCCTTGAAAGAGCTAAAATCACCTTTCATAAAATAAGTGAAGTCTTCACTGAAAGATGTAAAAGTCCTAGATTTTTTTTTGCTCTTTCTATATTCAGAATCAATGGTAGGAGCAGAACTAAAACAAGAAATATCAAAGGTAGAAGGAGTAATAGAGGGATCACTAGGGATTCTAAATTTAAGAGGAAAGATGTTCTCAAAATAGACAACATCCTTAACTTCAATGATGGTGTTGTTCGATATTTCACTGATCTCAGAGTTAACCACTAGAAATCAGTTAACATTACTATCTAGTGCATATCCGATGAAGATAGTATAAACAGTCTTAGGGCTGATTTTTCTCTTCTTCAGTTTGGTATTGAAAACTTAGCCAGGCAATCCCAACTTTGAAGAATTGAATGTTAGGAGTTCTCCCTTTCTAACATTCATATGGAGTAATGTCAGAGTTTCTTTGGAGAATCCTATTAAGGATAAAACAAACAGAAAAGAGAGCTTCACCCCAAAGATTTTCGGGTGCACCTGAGCTGAGTATCATGCAGTTCATCATGTCCATCAATGTTCTGTTCTTTTTTTAGCTACACTATTGGATTGATGTATGAAAAGAGCAATTATCTCATGAATAATGATAAGCTCTTGGCAGAATTCTGTCATATCATTTGAGGTATACTCCGTCCACAATCAGATCTTAAGATTTTGATCTTGTTTTTAAGTTGGTTCTCAGCTTTGACTTTATACACCTTGAACCAATCGAGAACTTCATCCTTGAATTTGAGAAGATAGGCGTAAAAAAATTTAGAGTAGTCATCAATGAATATCACAAAATATCTTCTACCATCTCAGGTGAGATCTCTGTTCGAGTAATACACATCATTGTGAATAAGTTCGAGGGGTTAAAAATTTCTTGTGATAGAGTGAAAAGGTGTTCGGACATGTTTACCTTGATATATCACATTTAGAGTTGAGTCAAAGAAGATTTAGGAATGAGATTCAAGTTAATTATTTTCTTGATAGAATTGAAGATGACATATTCTAGTCTTCCATGCCTGATATTACAAGACTCAATGTTCAAGACAACGGGGATAGAAATTTAATTATCAGAAGAATTCATTACATAAGATGAAAAAGGTCATCACAAATAAAGTCTTTTTCAATAAAGATAGTAGACTTGGAGATTACAAACTTACTGGATTCCTTGACAATCCTATAGCCAGCTCTAAGAAGTGAAGACTCGCTGATCAGATTTCTCCAAAGTGTTGGTACATGTAGGATACCATGAAGAGTCATAATTTTTTCGGAGGTCATCTTCAGTTCAATGTGTCCAGTTTCCTTTATCTCTCTGGTAGAGTCATCTGTCAGGCTCATGCTTTCTCCACATTGTTCCTGATAGGATTTAAACCAGGAGCAATCAGTACAGATATGAATATTAGCTCCTGAGTCTAACCACCAGTCCGAGAGAAAGTGATTGAGTTGATAATACGAGGAGGAGAATCTAACCTAAAAGAGTTGGAGTTCAGTTCCACCATGTTGATCTTATGTCCCCATTTTCTCCATTTCCTCTTGGTTGTGTTTTGATTGGTTCCTTCTTTTGGTTGAAACATTGAGGCACCATGTGATTCGTTCTTCCGCAGACTTAGCAGAATCTTCCATCAGTTTTTTGGCCAGAGGTTTTAGGCTTGAAGGATGAGGATTGAAAATGTTTGAAAAAAGAAGAGTTAGCATGAGGAGAAGAATGAAAGTGATTGGGTATTTTTGAACATCTTGCCCTTGAGATTCATAAATTTGCACTTCGGCTTATCTTCCACCAAGTTGACTTTGGCTTTTAGTTCAGACTTGAGTTTGAAATTTTGCCTATACTAATCTTCTATGCGGATCACTTTTAGGGCTTGAATAAGAGTTAGGTCACCTTACTTGTGATTGAGATATCTAGTAAAGATTGATCAGGAAATAGAGAGTTTATCGATAAGACATGTCACCTTGTAATCATCAGAGAATTGATTTCTTTTCGATTGAAGGTGTCAGATATAATCTTGAATTTCATGAAGTTAATCATTGATTGGTTTACTATCAGTCATCATGAATTTATTGAATGAGGATGAGATAAATCTTTCGATTCCAGCATCATCAAGGCCATATTCATCCTCCAAAATTGTCCATAGTTCTTTAGCACTTTTATATTCATAATAAATGTCATGAGACTATCAAAGAGTGCACTAAAAATTTTATAAAGACAATAATAGTCAATTTTCTCAGGTTTCAAATAGATGTAGGAGGAACGAGTTGCAGGAGGAGTTTCAACAGGAGAAGATCCAACAGATGATAGTTTAGGAGAGGGTGTAGAAATTATATCATCTGTGACTGATATGAGACCTAAAGTAGTCGACCAGTAATTCATCTTTACCCACCTCTTAAAGTATGTGCCAGAGAATTTTTTTCGGTTTAACACTTGGCCATAGTGACAGGATGATGCTACCTGAATTATGTACTTCAAAATTATATGACAATGTCAGAATTTAGTTTATATTGGTAGCTTTTAAATTAGAATTTGCAGAATAAAATAGTGTATAGTTCTTCTTTAATTATGTGCCAAATAATCCTAGTAAGATACAACAAGATATAGATTTACCCTTTTATTTTTTCTCGAAATTATATCAATAATAATTTTTAAAAAGTTATTCCAATTTGTAAACTAATTTAGCAAACTAATTTACTTTTAGTGTTAATCAAAAGTTCAATGAAATTTTAGAAATTAACGAGCAGGATCTAATATACCAAGTGACTTGTAAGATTCAGAACAAATAATTCTTAGAACAAGTAGCAAAATTAGAAAATATTATTTAGCCAATTTTATTATAAGAAGTAGTTAATTAACTAATACTGTATGTAAAATCTTGCAATAAGAGTTTATAATATATTTTTCTAAATAAGATAAGATTTAAATAATTTGAATTATCTTAAAAAGTTTTTTTTGTAACAAAAAAATAAGATATTGTAATGAAGACAGTTGAATAAAATTTGAAATGAAAAGGACAAGGTTATTAAGATTTTTCTAGGAACTTATATTGAAAGATTTGGCCTTATAAGAATTAGTACAAATAGATTTTACTATGCAAAAAACTAGTAAAATATAATTTTAGAGTTGGACTATAAAATAAACATTTATTTTTAGGTCCAACTCTAAGCAGTTCAAATTTCATACTCCGACATCCAAATGTAAGATCCACTCTATTGAAGTTGATCTACATTATTTGAAGTCTCTAAAAATAAAAAATCATGTCATTTGTATACTTTTTTCTTATCTGTCAAGTGGGCACAAAATGGACAGATCAAAATAGCATTTTGCTTAGGTATACGTCTTTAGACATATAAATTCTCGATCTGGCCATTTTATTATAATCTAAACACTTAGAAACCCTCACAAACCAATTTTTATTAGATTTCAAATACTATATACCATTAAACTAAATAACTTACTACTTTCAGCCGTCTATTTTGCGCCCACTTGATGGATAAGTAAAAAATATTCAAATGATATGATTTTTTATTTTTAGAAACTTTAAATAATGTAGATCAACTTCAACAGAGTGGATCTTGCATTTGAATGTCAGAACATGAAAAACAAACCATTAAGAGTTTGACCCAAAAATAAACGGAAATTTTGTAGTCTAACCCATAAACTTATTAGGATGATATTTTTTTCTTTTAAGATTTTAAATAATTATATTTACTTGCAAGAAATTTTTCTAATTGCATATAATTCTAATGCATGAAATAGGTAAGTAATTATTTTGCATGAACAAGTATTAAAAGACTTAATTAAATTGCATGAAATAATTTTTTAAATTCAATTGCAAGAAATTATCAAATAGTCTATCCTTCTTTTAGATTATAGGATATATAATAATATTTTTTAATTTTTAAAACATGCAACAATTTAAATCATAAATTTTTAACCAATTTAAACACTTGTCCTAAGCATACAAGTAATATAATAGAATTAAAAAGAAAAATAAATTACTGGCATGGGGTGACGTAGTCGTGCAGAAACACTACCCTAAAAGAAAGATGGTCAATCTCTCGTCCGGATCTTGAAATGACCTTCTCTCTTAGAAGTAAAAACTCTCCCAGTAGTTTACCAGCACCCAGCTCAGGACGATGAGTAAGATCTCTGCTCAGACAGAGATTCGTTGCCCGAAATGAAAATAACAGCTTCAATAATCACAAAAATATAAAGCTCAAATTCAGAATTTTGACATAGTTTTGATGTAAGAAATATGAGAGAGAAGGAGAATCTGTTTGGATATATTTGTTTCTTGTAATGAAAATGGTCGAGACAATGCTATATTTACAGCAGCTCGAACATCTGCAATAGTAATAGCCCCACTTCAAATCCGCACACGATTATACAGTTCGCGAGTAGATCTGAAGAATGGGTCAAACTGAATAGAAAATCCCCAAAACATCAAACAGAATTTTAAGTAAAATTTAAACAGATAAAACCAAAAAAAATTTTTAGATTAAAGAGCCCCTTAAATCGAACTGCATTTGTGTCAGCAGGTTGTGGGCGCGCATGCCACCTAAACCCGAACTTAGTTCGGCGCGTGCGCGTGCGTGTGAGGATGTGGCCCATGGCCCAACAATCATAACAGTAGGTATGGAAGAAGTTAGTATATATATTACTCAACCTCCCATCTTTTATGCAATGTGAGAATAAAATCAAAACCAAATAAGAAGAAAACTCAAGTTTTCCCTCCAAAATCTCTCCCATCATCTTCACTTACCATTTTCTCCAACCATCCATTCACCTCATATGTATATAAAGGAAATATCATATTAGGTTTGAAGTACTTGACATAATATTAATCATATATTATTAGCTGATATCAAGGATTGATATACTAACATTATCAATGGTTATAAAAAAACTGACATTATCGATATTAATAGTTGATTTTGACAACAATAATACTAAAATCCATTGATCAATGGAGATTTAAAAACCACTAATCGATTATTTATGAAAATATTTGTAAATATTTCGCTAAAAAGTCGGCAAGTTAAGATAATATATGATATTTATTCGAGACTTATTCGGCAACAATTTGGGAAAAGACACCAATAATTTGAATAATGTTTGTCAATTATTCAGTAAATATGTGTCAATTATTCATGAAATGTTCAAAAATAATTCAGAAAAAATCGGAAAAAATCGCTAGAAAATATTCATAATTACTTTTGTAACTTTTAACAATAATTTGAAACTTCAGCGTTAACTCGGGAAAAAAGTCGTCCATAATATGTGCTAATTATTCGTGAAATATCCGAATACTCGGGTAAAGCCAGTAATAATTTGCCAATAGTTCGAGAAGTATTTGTAAATATTTCAGTCAATATTCGACAATAATTTGGAAAATTCAAAAATAATTTGATAAATATTCGGCAATAATTTTGGGAAATATGCACTGATTATTTGTGCAATTCGAAAATAATTTGGGAAAAGACGTCAATATTTCTGATAATGTTCGTCAGTTATTCGGTAAAGAAGCATCGATTATTCGTGAAATTGGGAATAATTCAAGAAATGGAAATAATTCGCCAATATTTGGGAAATATTTGTAAATAGGTCGGTAAATATTCGACAATAATTCAGAAATTTGAAATAATTCATTAAATATTTGCCAATAATTCGGGAAATATGCGCCAATAATTTGAGAAACATTCGGGAAAAGTCGCCAACAATTCGTGTTTAATTCGCCAGTTATTTGGGAACTATTCGCCATTAGCTTGGCAAACTTCGTCAATAATAATAGGGTAATTTTATTGGCATCCAACTTTTAATTAGAGCATCAAATCATTAGCAACATCCATAATAATTGTGCAGGGCATCCAAAGTTATTGGATGCCCTGAACAGTTTCCAAAGTCATTAAATAGCCCAAGCAACTACTTAATCGTCCTCAACTCTGTCACTCACCTCCTCAACTCCCTCCCAAAACTCTTCACTCCCTCTCAAATCCAAACTCATTTCTATGGTTCGGTTCATGTGTGTGAGCCACACATACATACAATAAGAGAACCAATCACATGTTGACACGTGTATAGACCCTCTTATAACATGTTATTTGTGTGGGCCTCACATATATATTATAACTTATTATAAGAGTTTTAATGCACTTGTCAGTGAGATTGGCCCTCTTATTGTATGTGTGTGTGGCTCACACACATGAACCGCACCCCATTTCTATGCCCTACTCCAAACCCAGCTCTTGCTGCATCTCCTCCGTCGTCGACTGTCGTGGCGTCTCCGGCAGCGACACCCCCTCCACCTCTTTATCCGCCATCACAACCTCCCTGACACCTCCCTCCTCTCCTCTGGTGCCGACCCAACCCTCCAGAACTCCTCTAATCTCTCTTATTTTTGTTTTTCTCCTCCACCTCTTCTTCTTTTCAATCTTCATTCAAATATAGTGTTCTCCTTTATCATAGATGTAGTTTTAAAGATTCAAACAGAGCACAAATATGAGTTCTGTTGTTATTTTGAGAGTTATGGTCAATGTAGGTTTTAATTTATAGTTATAGTCATTCTTAAATTCTGATGTAATTATCAGGACAAGGAATTGATTATTTAGAGCCAACAATGCATATTGCTCGTATGGTTAAGTGTTGTTAAAAACTTTTAAAGTAAACTGATTATGATGGATGATTATTTCTCATTTATTATTTTCTTTTATGGAGGTGCTCTTGGAGTGGTATATGATTGATGCACAATTTGGTTAGTTAAGTTAAAAAATTTATAATGTAGAATTAAGGTCTAAAGATATATATAGTTTGGATTATTGTTCAATGAAAAAGGCATAAAAAGTTGAACATGGAGGAAATGATAACATATTCTTTGCCGTTGTTGCTGCATACTTTTGCTTTGACTAACCAAGATTTTGTGGATGGCACAATCCACTCATTTTCATAAAGTAAAAAATGAATACAATTAATCTAAACTAAGCAACTCATTCAAATCAAATAAATTTTTGAACGAAGTTCTGTTGAAGTTTGAGGTGTGATAAGTCTGTCCCACTCGTCAATTTTAGCTTTCGCGACATTGTGCCATTCTTCTGCATCAAGATAACGAATGTGTTTCCATCCTGGAACAAGGTGTGATAGTGGTGCTCCGTGTTTCTATTTAACTTTCATGATGTGGTTGTTCTCATGTAAAACTATCGATACAAATTAAATTGTACTTGGCAGACTGACTCGGAGTGGCAAATATGTCATATTCTGATGAGGAGAGAAGACACATAATACACAATATATTTTCTCTGTTATAGTTCACTTTTTCCATTCTCATTTTACGACTTACGACTTGCGACGTTTTGCAACGAAACAAACACGCCCTTAGTGATATCTTCCTCCTCTTGTTAACAGATCTTCCTTTTGGACTTTATTTTTCGGGGGTTGTTTCGTATTTGTGGATGCAGGATTAGTCGCCTGATAAGAAATAACACTTTCGTCAATAAAAATTACAAACAAGGTAATGTAAATTAGAGTTGTAAACATATATTAGATGGGTTATATACCTCTCGTAAAATCTTCAATAGTTTCTTTTTTTTGCTTATTTGAAGGTTCATCTAATTTTTGTCTAAAAGATGATATTTCTTGTTCAGGATCATGTATGCACTGAGATAGTTGTTGAGGGAGATCATTAAGTTTTTGCCAAAATGGATGAATGGTAAACAAAGGAATGCTCTGGTGTTGCTAACTGTTAAGATTTGGGTCGAACAAATAGTCCCACATCGGCTAGACGTGGGGATGGTCTTGGGTTTATAAGGATTTGGGTAACTCCACTTAATAGGCTAGTCTTTTGGGATGGAGCCCCGAGTCCTTCAATTGGTATCAGAGTCATGCCCCGAACTTAGTCGTGTGTATGGGCGCAAAGGCTTGCGCAGGCCCCACCTAACAGGCTAAGTACACAACCACGTGTAGCCATGTCAATACCAACATTTTCACTTCTCCCAATCTCCTCAAGTATACGTTCTAGTGCATGACTAGACACAAATCCTCGCAAATTGTTAAAAGCACTAATTTAGTGTACGTGCAAGTTAGAAATCAAAGACTTGTGAAATGTGGTTCATATTGCAACATGTTATGAAACAAGTAGGCTGTTAATCAATGTCAGATTGTTAACAAAACCCCTTTCGTGATCACCCTAGATATTTTTTTAAAAATGCGTGTGCAGATTCGACTCTATTTGTTGTCACATTTTCAAAATGCATGACAAGATTTGTCCAAACAACAACAAATTTTTCCTTATATAAGTTCCACCAAGTTTCTTCAATATATTTTATCAGGTCATTATACTTGACATATTTCACCTTGAATTTTCTACGTTTTCTACAAAGGACTCTTTAGTGGAAGATTTTATCATAACATGGAACTCAACAATGAAATTTTCCCATTAATTCTTTATTTTAAAATACTTCTTTCCGTGCATTTTCACGTTCTTTGAAATGTGAAAAGTACACAATAAGTGATAAGACTTGGAAAATAACTGCATTAATCAAAGCCAATTCATGATGTGCAACAATTACCATTGGTTTCGTACTCGAAAACAAAATTTCATTCAAACACGGCAAAGCCCATATGTAGTCATCTTCTTTCTCGGATTGAAGGTATGCATGAGCAATTATGAAAGTTTTGGATGTTGATGTCATGCCTACAATCTCTAGTAAGGGCAAACCGCGACGGTTTATCTTGTACACGCGTTCAATATCACACATAGGGACAACATTTCACCAGATTAGCGGAATATGGATGAGCAAAAAAAAATCGAGCACTTCCCAACTGTTTCATTTTGATATGAAATTCTACATATTTCTGTTGATCTAACACATGTAAAAATTGTTGCCTTCGAGTTTCCCCTTCCTTTTCCGTTATACGATGCTTCAGTATGAAAATGTAAATTATTTCGATTGTTGAAGCATTCAAAGAGTCTTGTTGTTTCAAAACACACAGTGTCTCTCTAGGTTTAACTCCACAAATGGTCATATCTTTAACAATATTCTCTTCTTTACTTTTAATCTCCCAGCTTACGAATGATCTTCAAATATAGTTATTATTTAACTGATGATTATGATGTCCACAAATAACTTCTATTTTCCCATCATCATCTTTTCGAGTTTCACATCGTTCAACAAAAAAGAGCAGCCACCATTTTACTTCATGTGATCCATTTTTCCCTGAAGATCAACTTTTGCTTTCATATTTCTCCTTATCTCAAAAAATACCACTCTTCTCACACCAATAACTTATTTTCCATTTACGATCAAACTTAAGTAACTCATTTTGTTTTACAACAACAACAACTCCACATTTTCTACCAACTGTTTTGCACCATTCTGTAAGGTCATCTCGTGAATGAAAAATCTGTAATTGAAAGTTAAATTTTATATGAATAATGATGAATGCATATTACAAATACAAACTAATACACACATCAATTATGAATGAAAACTGTGATTTATGTTGTATAATGTACCTGATCTATAGCAAAAAATAAAGTGCAATCTCAATTTATTACACTGGCCTCACTCAGAATAGGTACTATGTCAGATTATTTAGCATAAGTGTTCTATACGTGCAAGAAAATTAATTAGGTTCAACATATTATGAAGCCATAAATAGGCATGCTCATTCTCTAAAAAAAAATGTTAATAACGATTCCAGTACAAAGCCTTCATACTTAGTGAAAAATTTTAAATTAGATCACTACGGTTCCAGTACTTTTAACAACTAAAGGTGCTATTAGAATTTTTTCCTTATTATAAAAGATCATGGGTGAGATGTCAAGAAAAAAAATTATAAAATGACACCCAGAGTCAGAGAAAAAAAAGCATGAAAATTCATCCTTACTATAACTGCCATTGAATTTAATAGATACATATATCTATAGCAATCCATGTATCAATACTAGAAGATAATTTGCAACGAATCATTTAAATTTTGTCTTTGAAACAAATAATTATAACTTGGGCAGTTCGCTGAAAGGTAATATTTTGATTAAGCTGAATAAACTTCCGTACTTCTATTTTCGTGAATTTATCATGAGAACAATAATTTTATTGAAAGCATGCATTCAAATAAAAAAAACAAATGAAGTGAAAATTTCAAAAGAAAA